>JAWQRJ010001559.1:0-15531 GCA_033557515.1 Diorygopyx duplodentatus | reverse complement strand
ATATAGAGGTTCGTATATAAGCCGAACTTCCCTTACAGTTTTTTTCAACGAAAAGTATTTCAAAAAACGTACGATGCCATTTAAAAAAGGACTCGATGACATCGTAGCTGTGACGTAGATGAATAGTTGGCCTGTCCAAGGGTTTTTGGCATTTTTTTTTATAACCACTTTACTAATTTTATTCGCGTTAACCTAGGACACACAGTATAGTTTAGAAGTTATTTGCAATTTTTTTGCAAAAAATTGCATTTGAAACAATGAAACTTTTTTTTCTTAAAATATTTTTTTTCCATTTCTTTCCATGTTAAAACTTCCCAGTGCGGAAAAACCAATTTAAAACATGTTAAACATTCATTTTTAACAAGTTACTTAAGTTAACCTGAAATAATGGAGACGTCAAAGTGAAATTAGCAATTTCGCCATCTTACGGAGTAATGATGAACCAGCAGTTGATTTTTTATTTAATGAACCAGCAGTTAATTTATTAAAGAGTGTGAAGCAATAAACAGGAGGTACCTGTTAATTCAGATAATATTAGAACTTTCCAAGGTATTTTTTATAACATAACACAACAACAAACCGTCCGTATTATGCAAATAACAAAAATAAATATATTTGAGGAGTCTCCATCTAGTGGATCCTAGTGAAGCTAGAGAAAATAGCGTGTGCGAAAGAAAACTGTATTAGGTACCATGCTTTATTTTACGTGAAAAAAAAACAGTCTCTGGAAGACTGCGATCAGTGTTTTGGCACATCGTCGTATATTTCTATGTGTTATAAGGGAACAAGAAATAAAACAAACATAAAGTAGAGAACACTTTTGTTGAGTAATTATTTTATTCAGAATATATTTGTTATGTGCCACAATCCTAATATCCTTGCTAAATATTTATTTGCCCAAAGTCGCATCGTTTAGAGAAGATCGGGAGGTTAGGTGAGAGAATATTCAATATGAAACACGACTCTATATGTCCATAGTGCAAGAATTGTTCATTAAATAATGAATATCGACTAAAGCGGTTAAACCTCTGTCTTACATACACAAAATAACACAAAATCTGCCAGTCTTTACTGTGCGAATTCTGGTCTAATTTTTTATTAATATTTATGTATGTATTCATATTTTTCATATTATTTTCTTAAAGCATATTTTAAAGTCATACCACGTGTAGGTCTGCATGATTAATTCACGAACAGTAAAAAAATACTTGAATTAACTTTAATTATTAAATTGAAGATAATTATCATACGTGCGTATTTAAGCAAGTATATTTTCAACTTCCACAGGTTTTTAGTTATCTATTCCCAACTTCGATACCATGAAACATATTGTTTACGCCTACTAGATTTTGAGTTTGAAGTTCATTTTACAAGCTATGCTGTTTTCTAAAAACTGTTGCTAGTCTCCCGATTGTTTTTGCTGGGCTCTCGATTCCTGAAGTTTCCGCACTTAAAAGTTAATCGCCCTGTATAGAAGTAATCCCAAGTACCACTAACTAAACTAAAACGCTGAATGCTGGAAGTTTTGAATACCTGAACATTTTCTAAACTGTATATTAAACTATGCGATCAATGTAACAATTATAGAATTTAAAAAGCGGACTCGCTTATGTTGTTCTATGAAATATCAACTAGTATGTCATTATTAAAATCATTATGCTTCAAGGATAAAAAGTAATTATAAAGGTTTCTCAGATTTTCTAGGCTTGATTGTTGCTGGGGGTTGGAGTTCTGTTTACTCTCTCTTTTTATCCTAAAGGCATAAAGAGAAAGTATTGCATTGTGTATTATGTATCAGTTATTCGCGCTTCTACAAGTATTTTCATATATACAGGTTGTCCTATTTCTTCTAGACGCTATACAATTTCTTCTTAATAGTTGTGGGTTGATTGCCAATAAACCATAACTTTCACTACGTACAGACATCGGGGTCATTATGACTGCAGGAAGTGAGTGTTATGGTTTTATGCCCTTAAAAACCCAACACTAAAATCATCAACCGGGATGTCAGCGTATTAAATTTTGGCTTAGCTTTGGCATTAATTGTGATGACTGTAGAACTATCATTCCTATACGTGCAAAAGAATCCTAACAGACTGGTTATGCTATAGTTAAATTTAACATTTGAACAAAAGACAGACCCCAGACAAAGTGTATAGTGAGAATCGCCGATTACACCAGAACACAGAAGAAACCAGCTGTTATACGATGAGCTGCTTCCCATCAACATTTCTATCGTTTAGTCTGCGACCTTGTTTAATTGAATAAGATGAGGTTATATTCATATCATATAACCTCATCTTATTGAATTAGAAGAAGTACGTCTATGAACCAAGTGAGTTAAAAGTAACTTGTTACACATGAATTTGCATTATGAAATGAAATGAAATTAAAAGAAGATGACATGCTTAGAAAGATAATGTCATCCCTTGATAGTCTCACATTTATACAGACACAGGTTGGTTAAAAAAACATCATTTAATATTTTATTGAAATTCGAACATTGTTGTTATTTTTTTACGATATGGATATGCTATTGATATTTTTATATCAATCCACTATTTATTTACAACTAACAAAAGAGTTTGAAGACGTTTTTTTCATGTATCTACTTTAAATACAAGCTGTTTTAGGTAATACCAGTTAAGATGTGGGATAAAATGGAGTATATCCCATGGAGACGTGTTTTCAAACAGGTTACAATTACGAGTTCTTGCAAGATAGGGTGCAATGTGCTATACTGGCATCAATTTTCGAATAAAAGTTACCTCATCACTTTTTCATCTTCTCAAAGTTTGACATTTACCTGCTATCTCAGCAAATAGGTTTAGCAATGAGCTTTTATAGCTGCGTACGCAGACCTACTAGGAATAGAAGGTCTATTTAATTTAGTTAGATTGTTCTTGGTAATGTTTACACATCTAGTAATCACTTACAGACTCCAAGCCAGAGCAAACTTCGGTAAGGAATTTACGGGAACGACTCCCCAAATACCTGTAATTTGCAAAACTTATCTCTATTGTTAAAGAATGTCCTATCTAAAGGTGAGTGCAGAAAAGTATCTGAGTTTAAAATACGGATGCTTGTTATAATTATTTGTTTGAAAAGGGTGCACACTTTTGTGAATCTCCAATTATGAAAGCATAGTTTCTTATATAAAACTTTTTTGTAGTATAGGAAAGTTGAATATTTTTTAACTCTTAAATGTCAAAAAATATGCTCTAATACAATACAGCAATTATTATTTTGTCTTATTTACTTAGTGCAATATAAAGTGTGTTATGCTTTTCTGTGATTCTTAAAAAATGAATTCCACGTGTCGTTGGTCATTCCACGTCTTACTTTGGACGAAATTAATTAATATGTACATACTTTTGTATTTAACACAGTTTGTATAGTTGCTGTAATGAATAGTAAATAAACCTTGTACGTTCTACTTTTTCCACGAAAGAATTTGAAAACGAATATTTGAACCGCTTAACAATCACAACACAGGTTTTATTGTTAAGAAATTCCGTCATTGTTTTTTTTGATGAATGAATTTCCCATGTAATTGAATATGCTGTATTCAGGATTTTTTTCTTAATTGTATTATTATTTTCGAAATTAAGCGGATGTTTAATTTCTCTGAAATTTTTCTGAGAAATCAGAATGTTCTATATTTAGAAACGCTGTTATGTTAATTAAATATTAAATAATAATAATAAATTCTTTGAAGATAGAAAGTTTCTGGGCTTAATAGAAAATAGTCGATTTTAGAAGAAAACGTTCGAAATTGACCTCCTTACTTATTACATATGATTATTCACCAAGTTCGACCACAAACTTTCTTCGCTATAAGTTGAATGTATTATTAATTATGAATTAATTAAAGTTTTCCACCAAAACTAAATTCTTCTAGTGTGTCAATGGCAAGTTTAAATCAGGTCAATATTGAACATATGTATATTCGCTACTTTAGCGCAGAGTTTGACAGATATTTGAATTAAAAAAAAACTAATCAAGGAAAGTAATACTTTAATATCTACTGTGAATTGCATTTTGATTATCTTTTAAAAATATTATTGTTAATAATTGTCAACGTGAAACTCCTTTAAATATTCATCTCGATTTAAGTATTTATTATAATGTAATTAAATTATGTCGATCTTCTATTATTTTGTAGATAATACAAATTAAATGTACACTAGATTCCAATGTGTTACTCTCTTTGATCAGTTTTTGTTATTCAAATATGTAATAGTTAAGTTTGTCAAAAAGTGCGCTAAATTGAAAAATGATTGATACAAAAGCAACAATTAAAAAGCCTCTGATGACACTATAATCCATAATTCTACTACCTATAATATTTTCTCTAGTTAGCACACAAAGCTTTTCAAATTGATTTTTTTTTTAATTTTTAGTGAATCAGTACATTTTTTTATATATACATACATGATAATTTTCAACAATATGATATTGTTTTTTAATATTTACTAGTAGTTTTAATATTAAGAGAGATCTGTATACTTTAATAATGTCTTTTCACCACCAGGTGAAAATTTACTGCGATTATTCTCATTTATTACGATTATTCTCTTTCTAACTCGTTGATGAGGTTTGTGGTAGAATGTAGTAGTTACATTACATTACTACATTAGCATTTAATGAAGAGAATAATAACCACGATCATAAATCCAAAGATTGAAAATTTCCAGGCAAATTAAAGATTAAAAAGGAGAAAAAAGTCGAATAAAAATACATAGAAATAAAAATCCAACCCGAGCCTTGCAGGCAAAAAAAAACAGTACACAGAACAACTGCGGAAATAGGGCACATTTTTTTAGAACACACTGACGATTTTCATGCAGAATTTTAATTAAAACTTTATCTTGATACGTTAATACCGGCATTGTGTCAGACTAATTGAAATGTCAATTTCAATTTTATAGGCGACTTGACGAAGATAAGGAGGTTCGCGTTAAAAATAGTAGGTAATTACGGCACTGAAAAATCTTTGACTTCAAAGTTGTACGGTAACTGAGGCCAGATGTTCACATGTCCGATTTTCAATTTAAATTCCGTTACAACTTTGCCCTATACAATTAAGAACGTACTTTTAATTGTGATTTTTTGCATTAATGATATGATTTAAACCTAGTGAGTAAGTAAGCTATAATATATTAATTTAAAATGTAAAAAAACTTAATGAGCTGTTTGGCAGAGGGCGTATATATTTATTTGCATATTAGTAGTCATATCACTAGTCAAAAAACGAAATGGTTGCAAATTGTAGGAAAACGTGTGATTGTGGTACATAAGAGGTTTCAAACTTGGGAGCTGCATTTCATTATTGTGTGAAAGTGGAATGTTCCATATTTTCCTACTTATTTTTCGGTAACTTGAAGAAGGATTGCTTGGTCAAGTGTAAACATCTCACTTTACCAAATTGATGAGAAGACAAATGTGTACCTATTTTCCGCAATTATTGTGTATGCATAAAGGTACCAAATGTAGGTACAAATTGCTTCAAATAGCTTAAGTATGATTATTTGGGTTTTCCAATGTCACAGAAGAATCTACCGAATAAAAAAAGGCTTTCCCTACAATATTTCTCCATGTTACATAAGCCTTAGAGATCTTACAATGCTGGCCAGTACTCTGAAGTATACTATCAATTTATCTGTGGAAAATAAAACTAAAATGAATTACTTCCTCTCGGATATCAATGTTGCAAATATTTGACTTAAACTCTAGATGTTGAGCTAAACGAATATAAAAAATTAAAAAAGGAAAATTGGGATAAATATTTATCCCAGTAATAACCGGAATAAAACACTCACACGACTTTTTTACTTTTTAAATCCTGCTATAATATGCAGAATGTGCCATTTGAAAAACTGAAGTTAGGTAGTGCTTACTGAAATGGGCTCACATTGCTGACCTATAAAGCAAATATCTTTTTTGCAAAAATATCAAATAACTCCTATACAGGATGTACTGTTTAAAAAACTGGTTAGGTAAGTATTTAGAATAAATGGGACAGCCTATATTAAACGGACAGTATATATTAAAATAATGTTACGTTATAGAGAGGAGGTAAAGTGATATAACTCGCACAAGTGACCTCAATGTTAAGCAAATGTATTTGTTTGTAAAAAAATGTCAAATAGCTCCTAAAAAGTCCTATTTGTACTTTGGACAAATACATGTTTAATAAACCGGACCATAAATTCGACAAGGACTTGAAAAATGCAATATATCAGTTGTTTCAATTAAAAAAAAACTGAAGTTGCATAGCATTTAGCAGAAACGAGACCACCTTGCATCTATGAAAATATGATTGGAGAAATAAAATCTGAAAATTCAAAATATTCTAACTTGATTGGCTAACCACGTTATTAGCTTGATTACGAACTTAACTTTGCTATGCAACCGGCCTTAGTATATTATACAATGATCATTTAACAATAGCTATTAACGCACGAGCATGAGATTAAGGAACGGTAATGCGTAATGAATACGAGTGTCTTAATAGTCATTAAATTAGAGTTGTATACACTATTTTTCCTACCACTAGTCATAATAATGAAAAATAATCATATTAGTTCCAACATTTATTATCATTTATTAAGTTACAACAACATTTTATTTATTTTATTAAAACTTTTATTATTATGTTATGTTTCATTGATAAAACACAGATATATCAAAAACTCTGAAAGATTATTCGTTTTGATTGATAATTTCATTATGGACACTGTTACTAAAATGCCATTGCGGTGCTGCTGACAGTTTTGTAATAGTATCGATCAATGTTATTGCTGATGGAATGTTTGGAATAATTGTTGGTTTGACCGTATTCAACCCATTCAAAATTAAAAATTTGAAAAGATTAACTTAGGGTTGATCTTATTTTGGATTTACTTGACAATTGTCGTTGGCGGTCACTATTGTGGATATCCACCCACCGTGCCTTTTTAGTGAGGTTATGTCACCACCAGTATCAATTAATATTGTGGCAGAACTGCGGCGAAAACAGTGTCCGGTGTATAAACTAGGATTTGGAAGATTTAAGTAAATAGCAATTTCTTTACTAATGCTTCCAGATTTGTTGATTCCTACGTTTTAGTACATTTTTTGTAGTACGTTAGTACATTTTGCGTTTATGAAATTGAAAAAAAAATGTGGTTATACAGTTTTGTGGACGAAGATTCATGTATTTCTTGCAAATATAATAATATTTTCCTGTAACTGTGAATTTTTGTATCTTTAATTATGACTCAAAGGGTTGGTCTAAAATCCTTTACATCTTTAAATTCCAACATGTATGTCTCAATCCTACTGCAAGATCGTATAATACAAAGATACATCCCACCTTCGACAATAAATATTGAATATCCCGGGCTTCTCCAATAAATTGCTTCATTTCATTTGTAGAAAATGTATTAGATTTCTATAGAGAGAGCTTTCCTAGAGATGAATTAGCCTAAATATTTTCTGAATTTTTTTTATCTCTCCTATCCGCAAATTGCGAATAAAAATATTTGGGCAATATTAGTGTTTGCTATTCCTGTCTATATTAGCGCTCATTTTCGCAGATTTTATTTTCAAAAGTTACAAATGTTGCGAAGATAGTATGTCAAACAATTATTATGAACTGTCAAAATTGACAAATTTTAGGTTTGTTAGATGCTCATGACAACTTTGATATTAACCGAAAATTGTTGTAATGCTGCATTTCGTAAGTGCGAATATTAATATAGCGAATATTTAATAAATTAATTAATGTATACGATTCTCCGAACAGATTAAACTCTATCTTTTTCGGTTATTTTGTTAACAAAATAGTGTATTAGTGTACTATAGCTACAGACCTACGGTGGATATAATCTGACGCTGATAGTTTTCTGAAATTCTATCACCATCTTAAGAATATTTGTTACAGTTGTGGTCAAGTTATGGTCAAGTCGTGCTTGGAATATATTGCTGTGTTCGGAAAACCATCTGATACAGATTCAGATGTAGAAAAAATGTACAAACCTTCTTAGTGAATATGAAACTGATGACAATTTTGAACTATCTGGTGATTATAGCTTGATAGCAGATTTAGATGATTCCTAAAATTCTTAAAATCCTTTAGCGAAAGTGGAATATTTCCTAAAAGCAATATGATGAGGCATACTTCCGGTGCAACATCATGTGCTTATAAGTACTTAGAAAATTGTTAAATTATTGTTAACATTATTAACTTAATAGACTTTATTGGAGGATGAACCTATCTCCCATAGAAATATTCAAAAATTAGTATGTTTTCAAGTACTTCGAATTGAAAAAAAGAGATACAAAACGAACTACTAACATTGAAAGTTCGCGTTAATTTTCAACTTTTTATACTGCATTTAGGATCACCCGCCAACAAATTTAATGTAGTTTAATAATATTCTTGTTTTTTTACGCGTGTTTACTGCATTCACGAGGGAGGCAAGCGAATTTAATAAAAATGTAGACGTTAGTAATCTCTTTTAATTTCATTAGCAGGAATACCAAAGTTAACCTATTTTTCGACTATTCAAACCAGAGTGCCTCTTTAATCTAATACATCAACAGCATTGTCTTAATAATAAATCTTGAGCTACTATAACCATATCAAATGTTGTAAAATCAATGAATGTATTTGGCCTACAAAACCTGGTAATTAGCGTGAGTTAGTCACGACATACACTTGATGATTTAAAAATACAAGTAAATTCGTAAAATAGTAATGACTGGAAAGTGCTCATCTTGATAATACTTTTATTAAGTGTCCATGTACAAAATGGCTCAATTAATTACTGTTGCTAATGTAACGGTAAAACATCATAATAGCACGCATATGGATATACGACATAGTTTCATGGCTAAACAACCTCAACGCAAACACAAAACTGTTACAAACATTTAACGCTGGCTTATATAGAATTTATGCAAAACGTGTCTATAAATTTGTTCATGAAGGTGCGCATCTACTGCTTTGGGCTATCCACCAAATTGCAGAATGGTGAAAACGAGGGAGCGCCTTGTTGATATATCCGTAATGGTCGTTTTGTTCTCGTTGAATATTGTGGTCATCTAAAGTCAGGGGCTGACCTAGAATCCGTTTTGTATACACCAGAGATCTAGGAGGCCAGTACATAACTGGATTAGAGTAACTATACTCCGTCCACATTACTCTAATGAATCAAGCATTACTCGTAAGTTTGCTTACACCGTTGCGATGCTGGAAAAACAGACGGTCGCATCGTTCCAGTTCTGGTTTCGAGTTTTGGGTTTTTATGTCACGTATTACATTTCGTCCTTTTTATGAGCTTGTTAGAAATATGAGGCGCGTAATAGTCGCCAATTGAGACTATGCGCTAGCCAGCGAACAATAGCGTTCTCTTAATTAACCGTTTGTTCAATGTGCTTTCGCGGCCAAAGAACAATCTGTTGTCGCTGTTACCATTCAAGGTTTCACTGGCACAGGCGAAGGATAATTGCGCGTATACCTTAGATATCTGGGAAAAGCGGTTGTCGTGTTTAAAGAAAGTTTCGTTCACCTCAAAGGTGCGCTATAGCGTAAACAAGACTTCTTAACTGGCATCCAAAGAAAATCGTTCAATTGGAGTAATTCTCTGAACGTTAAAATGTGCTGATGTTCCATCATGCATGAAACAAGTTAGATTGTTAGGTATAATCAGAAAATAACACTGATAGTGCTTGTTCTTGAAAATGCTTACAATTTACACTATTAATAACAAGCTGCGTGAAATAGGAACTAATTAATTTTTCACTTATTTATTGCTTGTTTTACTTCACAACAGCTACTTCTTCTTTCTTGTTTATTAGCCTTGTGTCACTCTGCATTGTTGATCGGTATATGAAGAAGATTACTGCGAGGCATCAAACTCTGCCAATAAAATAAAATCTTCTAAAACCTAGCTTTGGTTAGCTATTCTTTGATTCAATTTATACCATTAACAATTTTTATGAACGTTTTTCTGAAGAGAAGACATGCCAAGAAACTGAACAAGACAATGTTTAATGGAAGCGTGCTTTTTGTTCTTGAGTTACATCAAGTACACGAAATATTATAATATTGTACTCATATCAATGACACAAACTATGCTCTTTCACTCCAGATTCATATTTAAAAGATGATTAGATGAATTTATGCTTTCTACAATGCATTCATACCTTTTCAACTGCCTTTTTATAAACTTACCGAGCCATTTGATAAAAATGTTCTAAAATCGATTACTGTAAATGTGCATTTATAATTAATTTAGCAACACTTCAACATCCCTTTAGGTACGGTAATATATTTTTAAATTTCGAACTTTTCTCTTGATACCTTTTCACTCACTACCTACTCATTAACCTAAAAGTACCTAATAATTACTTAAAGTTGTATTTTTATGTTATTTATAGAGATTGACATGTAGACACCTACATAAAAACGAAATAAATTCAATTAAATATACTTTTATTTATTCCGCTCAAATTATTAATAAATTATGTACATGTAAAATAGATAACCCGTACATCAAGCTTTCACTGCGTACCTTGATATTAGCAAAGTATGTTTGGTACTAATTCTAAAAAACACATTCTAATGAATGAATTTCGTTTTTTCCATACAAAAAGGGCAGATTCCTAACATTTGGATTGTCCTTAATTGTCTTTTTGATTGTCTCCTGTAACGACTGTGACATCATCGAGTAATTTTTTAAATGGCAACCTACATTTTTTTATGGATTCGATAGAATTTAGCTGCCGTAAGACGACTTGCAATTATGGAGATGGGTTTCATAAGAAAATTTTCGAAAAAAAAATTGTTGATGTTAAATAATTTATTGGAAAACACAAGCTGCTTAAATCAAAGTAAAAGCAAATGGAATCAATTAAATTAATTAAAAATCATGAAATTAATTATAAGAAGTGTCCTCCGTTTTCAGCAAGAAAATGCCATAGCCGGGAAACAAACTCACTTTCCACATTTTTCTGGTGTAATTAAACGGATTTCGGTTGTTATTCTTGCCTTCAGGTCAACAATTGTGTGTGGTCGGTTCACGTACACCTTACTTTTCAAATATCCCCATGAAACTAGTCCAGGGGTGTTAGATCTGGGGATCTAGCTGGCCACTCCTTAGTCCCTCTACGCCTAATCCAGCGAGGATTGGACGTACTACGGAGGTGCTCCATCTTGCTGAAACCAAATCTTTGGAAACATAACAGCAAGGGACCATTTACATTTTGTTCAAAGAAGTAACACACTATAGATTTGTTCGTTCGTCTATTCCGATCAACTTGGTGCAGAAAAACGAACGAACTGACGGTGTTAGTTTGTACGGTGTAAAATATTCCGAACAGTTCCGAACTACACTTTCTTGCTCGTGCCTTCGAGTGCGAACAACAAAGTGTTGTGAATAACAAGGTTCATAAAGTTTTTGTTTACGTAATTATGAAAACCTAATAAACTGTTAGAAATCATGGAAAGTGAATTAGAAATACTATATTTTCTGGAGGATGATTGTGAAGATGAATGTTTAAGCAATTCCGTTGATGACGACGACGTGGAATTAGCCACAACTTTAATAAAAAAAATTAGATGGACGTCGGACAACTATAAAAAACTATGAATTGGTAAGTTTTTAACTGGTATGTCCCTATATTCGACATATGTACTTCAATATTAATAATTATTTTATATTTATTTTTGATGGATAGTCGAACAGTACGAAGAAGAATGTAGTGTTGAAGAATGTATTCTGCCAACGCCTTTGGTTTCATTTCGTTTTTCAAAACTTTTCCGCAACGGGAACTTTTTGTCGCATCTTTGATCTTTGATGTCGCATCTGTCCTTTAACTGTTGTCTGAGATTAACTTGTCGAAGGAGATTCTTCCGATACGGACGAAACAAGGTCTCTACAATCACAATTGTAACAATAATTTTGCTGTTATTAACATTATTAAAATATTTACATCTCAGAAACTGTATCAGTCGGTGCATCTACAAATAATTGTAAATTGTCTTTTTTCGATGTAACACTTGTTGGGTTCATTACAGGTTGGGCATTATACCTTTTCAGTAAGACTAATGATATTAATATTATTTGTTTAAATTAAAAAAAAATTAAAACCTTACCTTTCATATGGGCAGCTTTTGCGACCTTTTCTTGTTTTATTGTTATTTGAAATTTAATTTTGAATGACCTTTCCAAACTTTTCCACTTATTTTCGCACTGGCTACAAGAAAATTCATATCCAGCTGCGTTAAGCTGGTCTTTTTTAAGTACCCACATCTGCTTCATAGTTTTTAGCTTTCACTGTTCAACCAGACGTTCCTTTTCCTTATATAAATCTGTTAATAATTTGGTTATGGCATCGGTCCATTCTGCTTAATATGATAATGTAGTACTATTTTCTACTACATCTATAGCTTCTTCTTCACTTTCTTCTAAGGCAATTTTTTGCCCGTTTCTCAATTCCACCAAACCGTACGGAATTTTGTATTCCTTTGCTCCTCCCGGAATTCAACTTTTTTATTAAATACATGCGTTTTATTTGAGTTTGACGATTGTTATAAGATTATATCCTCATATAATACCAGAGTATAACTTTATAATGCAATCATGATTTTAAAATTTACTTACTGCCAGTTTTCAACAAATAATACCCATCTTTAGCATCAGACTTTGCAATTAATTATTCTCTCCATTTTTAAGGCTCAAAACAGAAAAAGTTTATTCGAAATTTGTAAAAATAAATGGAGTTATATCTTACTCTAGACTGCTCAATGACGTCATTTTAAATAAATCCAGTGCTGTTGTGTGCACGACAGACGAACAAACCTATTAATCTTATCTGGATGCTGGGTATGACTTCTATCATCCAATGCGGATCCGCTGTTACCCAGAAACGACAGTTATGTCTGTTTATCGCGTCGTTCAAACAAAATATTGATTCATCTGACAAAACAATGTCCTTCATAAAGTTCGGTTTTTTAATGCAGTACTCCATCGTCAGCCATCGTCTGATAACTCTTGAACTAGTTGTGCCTTAAAGGGATGGTACTTTTCCTTACTGAGAATCTGGCCCACCAGCCTCCTTCCAACGTTATAATCTAATTCAACCTTTCGTATCACAACCTCAAATGACGAACATTGCAAAATCCATTTTCTATTCTGCTAATTTGAGTTGATTGTGATATTAGTAGATCCAGGTGGGATTCAATATATAGTACACGCATTTCTTCAGGTGTCCGTGTTCTATCGCCATATCCAATCATCATTAATATCCAATTCGGTCTCCCTCAGAAAACACCATTCTTATATTCAACTATAAGTCAAGCACGGCTTATTAACTTGAACAATCAATTACCTAGAGACACCACAAATATAAAGTCGATTGTCATAAGTAAAGCCACAACGATAATTAACCAAATGGAAAGAGTGTATTATATTCTAACAAGGTGTGGTAAAATAAACGTTGTACTCATAAAAGATACCATTATGGTAAATTTATTGCCATAAAATAGGTGTGAGTGGAATAAAAAGCTATAGGCAAATTTTGCTTCTTTTAGAAAATTGCCTAGGGGAGCAAAAACCCACAATGCTGCATAACAGAGCACACAAAATTTATGAAAAAGCAACCACTATCTTTCATTGTCTTTTTTTTCTGTCTGCATCGGGCTATATCTCTATTATAGCCCTGCGACGCGATCCTAACGCAACTGTGAAAGTAGACGACGTATCTTGTAAACACAAACAACGTCAAAACTTCAAAGTGCCTGGTAGGCACTTTGAAGTTTTGACGTTGTTTGATTCTTTCATCTTCTCGTGTGCAGTGTCTGCGTTGAATTTTAAATGCCACAAAAAGGTAAAATACGCACAGCTCTTTCTCTCATTTCGACTACGATGAGGTTTTCAAAATAAATTTATAAATAGTTATACCAAAAGGACCATAATTATAATACATTCTTTTTTTTGTATAATTTTGCATAGGTATAATTTCTTTAGTGTCAAAGTTATCTAAACTCAATCAAAATATTTATCACCTGGTTAAAGCTCGTACACATTACTAATAGCAACAATTAATTAGCAAATGTTTAGGAATGTGGTTGAGTAATCTGTGGTCTTAATCGTTATGCGCTGTTTAATTTGGTTGAATATTCGTCTGCCCAGTCTAGGTCCACTTTAAAGAGCTTATCGTCCTTACAATGTCAATTATTTCGGTCTTAGCTTGGAGTTTTTGTAAGTTCCTTTTGTTTTCCAATTAAGCAAATTCCATTTTAATTTATTCAGCTGTGTAATTTTTGCTATGAAATATAAATGGTGTAAGGCGATTTAGGAATTATTTAGTAGAACTTTTTGACGTAGTAAATAACAGATATGCTTTGAGCTTTTGAAAAAAAGTTCTTAAAATATGTGTTATATGTTTTACACATATATGTTATAGGCGATAAAAGAAAACGATTAAATAAGTCTTCATTAACTTAAATTCGCATTTTTCTATTTAATTATTTAAATAATGAACAACTACACTTCACCCCAACTCCAAATATTATGCAGACTTAAGGGCGCGTAAGACAAAGTACTGTTACATCTTAATTAACAATAAAAATAGAACATAGCCGCAACAAATATTTTTATATTTTATCTTTGTATTTCAATACTTGACAAGTAATAATACCCTGAGCTAACTATGAGAACGTGGTAAGTGCTGGCTATAGTTTTATGTATTTAAAGAATTAATTTGTATTTAATTCGATTCATGCAAAACATGTATTTAAAATAACAAGATCTGGTACCACTAATAAACATCCATATTTATCTCGACGAACGGATCTAAAAACCAAGACTTATGGTTTTTGTACGTTTTCCCGTATAATCTCGTTCTGCTTTTAACTAGAAATGGGACTGCATCCTGTATTACTGGTTTTGCAGGTGCCATTTGCGCCCATAAAGAGGTGATTTTATGGTTACTGTTGATAGTTATCCCACCAGAGATTACGTTTCCATGCCACGATATTAGTGCCCTTTAGCCCCCTTTTTAATGGGCACAGATATATCCATTACTTTTCCAGTTTTTAAATTAATTTGAACAATTTGTACTCTTAACTACTAGCGTATGCAATTTTTATGTGTGTGTAATACAATAAAAAGTAATATTGTTATGAATTAACAGTCTGTATTTAGGGGCAAGATTTACAATGTAAATAATTTATGAAAAACTTAATAAATAATTTTAGCAATAGCAAATAACATTTAGTATGTAGAAAAGTATGTAGAAATTTTATTATTTTTAAATTGGCTATGGAAAGCAAGAAAGTAAAAAGGTGAACTATATGTCTTGATCTACTGGTCTACTTGAGTATTACATTTTATCTAAACATTCCTACGGACATATGGGTTACTTTCTTTATTATTAAACTTCTTATGCTGCTTTGGAATGGCAATTGACTAGCTTACGCGTAACAGTAAACGTTTAGGCATGCATACACCGTACAAAAAAGTATGAACCCACTTCATA
>JAWQRJ010001558.1:0-15534 GCA_033557515.1 Diorygopyx duplodentatus | reverse complement strand
GTTATGTTCTTCATCATTATTGCACAACTCTTAAGTAGCGGCCCAGATATTGGAATTGCTTTATTTCTGGCTTTGAAAAACCAATTGTAGACGACTTGATCCACTGACAATCCTTCCAACTACGGAAATTTTCGTTTTTGCTCCAAGTTAACACCTACCTCAACCATCTTTTTTAATTCACCTTTATTTTTCATAATATCGTTAATTTCAACCCCATATTTTTCGGCCAACTTTCGCGAAGTTAACGCATACTTTCATTTTTCGCGATTATATTTATTTTGTCTTTTAGCGACAAACGTTTTCTTTTTAGCGACGTACTTAATTAGGAACCTTTCGAATACGGAGACAACTTTAAACTAATAGAGTAACCGAAAAAACCTTTCGAATACGACCGAATAATACCGGCCGATATCGGCAGGTAAATTTCTGTGAAGATAGGTCCTAAAATTTTGGGTTTACTTGGCCGAGGTCGTTTTATGAGGGTGGCCGTAAATTACTAGTTTTCGTATATGGGAATTTCCTTATAGTGGATTCGAGGAACTTTGAAACTGTCCGTTACGTCAGGTAGTCGCTTTAGACAGGTGGCCGTTAACACATGTTTTAGTGTAGTAATAACGGTAATAATACCGGGATTTGCCATTGGCATTTCCTCAACATAATTTTCTGCATAAGTACTCTAAACATTGATTATCTTTTTTATAGAATCAATTTTGTTATAATATTTAACTTATAGTATTTTATACCATTGTTTAAGGTTACTAAATTCAAAAGAATACCATATATAATCACAAGTAAGTAATAAAAATGTAAAAGCACACAGAAACAAATGTTTGCTTTTAGGCATTTTTGCCTAAAAGTATTATTGTATAAATGTATTATTGTCATAAAAATTGTTTAAAGAAACTGTAAATGTTTGCAATATTTTGCACTCTAAAGTTATTCGAAAAATATATTGAAGAAACATGGTTCTCATAAGCATAGCCGTTATGATTTACTTATTATTAAGTAATTATTTATTAAGTTATGAATTCCATGATTAATCCTCTGGCCTTATCCATGATTAAATCTCTCATTTTTTTCTTGGGTTGAACCTTTGTTTAATCTATTCTCAAAGTGGAGGTTCCTGTTTAGCTTTTGGTATCAAAATTTTATTGGTTGAATGCAGGTTCCTCTCTCATGCAAAGAGAACCATGTATATCTTCTTGGGATTGATAGAATGTGTTCTCTACACCATATCTCTACTAGTTTGAGTGTTTTCAATAGGATTCAATAACAAGACGTTTCGGGTTGGTCTGGACAACATTGTATTCAGTGCTTGGTAAACTCATAAGTAGTTAAATCCAACTCAAACTAGTTGTTTTCCAAAATCCGGCGATTCTTCCACGGAAATCTTTTCAGACACTTGAGAAAATTTACTGTTCGCATATAGTTTGTAAATATTTTTGCTCTTCTTATTGGGCTTAAGTTGAATCAAGATCAGGCAACATATTCCCAATCGAGATCAGGAAAATATTCGCTTTTTGTTTTCTACATGAGGTCTAATCTTTTGGGCACGTACAGGCCCTACCTTTTGGATTCAATCGTCATCGGATTTCACAGGCCCTACCTTTCGGATTCAATCGTCATCGGAAGTCACAATTCTGAATGCTCTGTAACCTGTTGCACATCTCCAGTATATTTTATGTATTTGACAGATTTTTGACAAGTTTAAATGCCACCTTATGTTCGTATTGTTCTTTTGCCTGTTTCGACTGTTTTTGTGTGCAAAAGCTGAACCAGAAAAAACATTCCTGACTTCGAAAACTTATTCCTTTCGAAAACTTCGAAAATGATGAAATATTTTTATGTCAGTAAGGGTAAAGGGTAGTTGATAGCAATTGACAATCAGGCAGCTTCCATTCAATGCTTCCAAACAGTTTTCAATCTTAAGGACATCTCGTCCCGAAGCGAAAAATTAAGTTACATTATTGCTCTCCGCATATTTGAGCACTTTAGTCCCAGGGGTTGCTCGTTCAATACTCTTCGTAGATAAAATGGAGCAAAAGATTCATTAATTTTTGATCGACCGCACCCAATGAGTAATTGAATAATAATTTTATTGCTGAGTGTGTCCGAACGTTGATTCTCCCAAGTGGAAATAGAGAACCTTAAAATCAGCGAATACTGTGGGTATTCTCATACGAAGTGATATAGTATGCACTCCGTTGAACTGGAGCAATCTGTACATTAAAATTGACTGGTTCTTATCCCTAGTCTAAATTTGTTAATCATGACAATTTATCGAACATTGTAAATTTACAATTTATCGATCAGGAAATTTTGAAAAAATCTTGAGAATCTTGTGTAGACTTTAGTACCAACGATAAACGAGTTTCAGACTTGCGTAATTTTTTATCAGGATTGCACTGACAACAGTGTTCAAGGAACCGACGAGCAAATTGTTTCAACAATGTTTTTAGTAATCTTGACTCTGTATTAATACGGTAGACATGCTCATTTCAGATCACTCAGATATCGTAGAGTTTATTGCGACTGAAAAGAACACGAAATTAAAGTATGAAGTTAAACTGTATAGACCAATTACTGTCGATGGCGATTTAAAATTCTTCTCCTTGTTACTAGTTCGTGCTGGAATTTTATAGATGATTTCAATTTGGATGCCAATCAAAAGTCTAATATCTTTCTCAATAATCTCTTGACTGCATTGCATGGTACATTCAAGTATTAAATGGTTTACACAAACAAATCAAGTATTAAGAGATAATTATCGCTTAGTGTGTGAACTTTATAATAAATATAGAACAGGCAATTTTAAAACATATATATCGTTCAAACTATAGAAAGGCATTGCAGTCATCTAAAACTAATGCAAATGCGCGCTTCATTAATGGGGCAAAAAACAACCTCATGCAATGTGGAAAATCAGAGATTTAAATCCAAAACTGAGGAGAAGGGTTGGGGAAAGTTTAGACTTAAATATAATACACAATCTTCCTGCAACCGCAATGGCACCACTAAGTTTATGTACCACAACGGTGATGCCAGGAACGAAATTTGGATTAACTACCGCAACGTAGAACGTTGAATAATATAGAAGAATATTGAAGAAGTTAATTCCAAGTTTTCTCAATATATCCCCTATATTGAGAAAATAAAAATAGCAATACTAAAGATATCTATGACATTTCCACAAGTTTTATAAAAAAAGAACATTAGCTGATATGTACGTTAGCTTGTTAAGGAAACTAATAACCTATTCATTACAATTGGGTCAATTACCTGATGATATGAAGTCTGCGCCTGTAGTATTTGATGGACATTTCTCTCAGGTTGGTCCTAAAATATCGCAAAATACATATCTACTTAGAAGATTAATAAAACTGCTCCCCTTTGATGTTGCAAGAACTACATATTTCTCTTTGATACACAGCAGTTTATCGTACTGCATATTATCGTGGGCGGTTCCACACCCACTAGTAGTCGCTTCTTCCGTTTGCAACGCCCTTCGAGTTTTAGAGAGCAATCTGCTTTAAATGGCTTTGAGAATTTGCAGAACCATTCAATTCATTCAGATAATCATAATTATTCAACTCGTAACAGGAATAAAATCAATGTAACCTTCTGGAGTCAGAAGTTATTAAATAAATTGCCTGAGTATTATAAAGTTCTGACACGCTATGAGTTTAGAGAGAAATTAAAGAGGTGGCTAATAGAAAAATGGCTTTACTCTATTGACGAGTTTTGGAGAATGCACAGTGCGTTTTGTGCACTACCTAGATCATTTATCACCACAATTCTTTACATCATTTATTATTATTAACCAAAATAAAATTTGTTGCACAAAATAAAATTTATCGAGAAAAATAAAATTTAAACTACTAGCACAAAACACGCCGCAAAGAATTGTCTGAAATCGATAGACAATTATGACAGTTCATAAAATTACGCCTGTAATTCTACACCTCCATTCGGCGTATACCATTTATTCCAATTTCGTTGTGAATGTTTCCATCAATTTAGGTTCGTGGAAGAAGCAACTATTCGTATCCTGGACGGTTTCGACAAATGACTGTGCTACCAACAACGGTAATCGCCTGAATAGATCGATCATAACTTTGTATGTCTATTATTGTGGAATTGAACTGATTGTTACTGGCACGCAAAAGCGCTGTAGTTCTGTTTCTTGCCTATGATTATTTCAGAAACACAATCCTCGAAGACAATCCGAACATAAATCTTATCTAGAAATCATACATCATCCTATATGATGAATGTACAGAATTCATTTCGTTGATAGATTGCCTACAAAGGATTAGTGTATGTGGCGATCTCATTTTTATGATCAATAAAATACTCAACCTAGAAACTTAATATACCTACTACTTTTAACCAATTTAAGGTTAAAAGTTAAGTTGTTTTGTAATACTTTGAGAACAACGTGTGAATACATGCTATCTACAATATTTTTCATATTTTGAACAGAACCCATTAAAACATACGAATTTAACACCATTACGTATGTCCGAAGTAAAACGTCGTATTATAGCGAACATAATTATAATTTCATTATAATTTAAATGATATGTACGCAGATGATTCATAAATCACGGTTGATACATTAAAAGAAACAGCTTATGTCAGTGACAACATTTCGTGAATTTTACTCAAACGCGTATTCGAACATGAAATGTGGAAATCGATCGAATCTTGCTGAACTTCACACTGAACAAAAATCGAACTTAATTGAATTTTTGGCCAGCATTTAGTAAGCACCATTAAACGGACATTGTCCAATGGGGAGGAGCGCCATCCATTTGATAAAACGCACTGTGAATCTCTTCTTCTGGAAGATGTTGCAGTGTTTCTCCCACAGCGTTTCTCAATATGTCTACATACATACCCCTTCGCATTTAAGTTTTGATCATAAAAAAATTACACAAAATTTTTCCGATTTTTATGGCACAAAATACATTAAAACTTCAAGAATCTTGGAAATCGGGTTCTCGTACAACCCTCGGATTTTCTGAAGCCCAAAAATGACTATTATGCCTGTTATAAAGGCCATTTCTACAAAATTTTGCCTCATCAGTCCATATCACATCCTCAGTAAAATTATCATTCTCTAGCGTTTTTAATAAAAACCATTCGCAAAATTCAACTCCAGTAGATAAATATTCATCCTGCAAATTTTGTACCTGATGATATCTGAATGGTTTCCATTTGTGTTTTACTACAATTCTATGTATTGTTCGGGTTGAAAGTCTAAGAGCAATTTCAGCATCTTTAATTGAATTATTGCGATATGCAGTAAAGTATGCCAAGTCCAAAATTTCTGTACCCTCGTCATCAAGTAACGGCTTGTGTTTTGAAACTTTAGGCAAAATTTCTTGCAATTTCTTAGAAGCGTGCGTAATATGCCTTCGGTTGGATTTGGATGATCTGGATATCTTTCAGAATATGAACGACACGTTCTTTCAATTATTGTGCTACATTCTCCAGAAATGATTAATAAATTTAAGAAATCTTCATTAGAGAATTCTAATCGCGACATTTTACAATAAAAACTAACTTATTTTAATAACAATTACGCTGCACGTACACAGAATGAGTCTAACTGTCAAATAGACTGGCTGTTTCAAAGCACTCTAGATTTGGAATTATTATTAACTACTTATACGGATACATTTTCTTTAAACTGATTTATCCCAATAACAAAGCATTTTAGGTATAGGATATTCTACAGAAAGTTAATATCATTTGTTTAGAAGAATTCAAAAATGTATAGAAATAATAAGGTTTTTCGTTTAAAAAAATGACTTGCTAATTTTTTTAACGTCGTATTTAAATAAATATTTTGCACCCTCTAAAATAGACATAAAATAAACACCCTCTAAAATATTTTAAAAAAATCAACTAACCTTACAATAAAGGTTTGTCATCTCTTTAACGTGACCAAATAAATTTCCTTTATTTGCAGTACTTATTGTTTTACACATTTGAGCAATGTAGAGCAATGTAACTGTCACTTTTTTTGTTAAAACTGACATATCTCAGGAACTGTTAATATTCAGTATAGGGAATGTAAGACACAGTTGCTTTAAGTTTTAACATAACATAATTCAAAATGCAATAAAATACAGGGTGTTCCATTAGAAATAAGCAAGTTGAGTACCGTTTCCGGTATAACCGGAAGTGATCAAAAGTTGAAAATATTTTACGCTGAATATATGTTGAAAATATTTTACGCCGGCACGATGAACGCTCATCGTGCCGGACGCTGTATATGAAGGGAGGCTACTGCAAATGAATCAATCTGAAAATGACTGTCATCATTTTCAGATTGATTCGAGTATTTTTAACTGATCAGCTTTTGGAAACTGTAATAGAAACTGTAGATTGTAGATAACTCGCTAATATAAACACACAATCTCAAAAACACAACTTTTCCAGGGTTTTCGGATGATTGTAATAGTACCTGTGTGTGCTAGTATGGATAAAAATTGTCATTTCGTTTATGATCTATAGCTCTTTTACGGTTTTCTGTCTCTATCTCGCGAACAAAACGTGTCCGAGACAAATACTTTATGGAATTTCATATGTCGACATGACCTATCTTCTTGCGGTTCTCTTGTAAGACCAAAGCGGTTGATCGCATCAGAATTGTGGTTTGATGGTCCAAGGTGGCTATAAAGCAGTTGAATGGATGACGTCCAAACGTCATCCATTCAAACGTCCAAACCTCACGAAACGTACAGCTATAATGGATACAATACGTGATTTCGACAGTAAGAGATTTTTAAATTTAGCCAAATTAAACTGTTTTGTTGCTTGTGTGCTCAGATTTGTTTCAGAAAAATCTATCACACTGAAGATTTTACATTGTTAGCAAGATTTGCACCGCAGTACAATACAACAATACAATCTTCAGCTCTTTCCTGAAGATTGTATTGTTTGAAGCAATCGAAGACAATTATTATCCAACACCAAGATCCTTAGAAAGAATGGAATTTTCATTTGCGAAAGAGTATATTGCTGGTTGGTTTACTAATTCAGAATATCAAGTCCCATTTTGACCGTATTTCAGGCTGTAATTTTGCAAGAAAGCTCCCACGAAATTACGTTTCTTGATTAGGTAGCCCTATTTGTATGCTTGAGTACTCGCGCGATACATTTGAAACTAGTATTTCCATTGAGATCTGATGCTTTCCATGGTTTCAGTCGTCTCGGAAAACCTACAGAAGAAAAGATGTACTATCATACAGACAATTTAAGGATAAAATGGCTTTTTATACCAACCAATTCTCCGCATTTTGGAGCCTTTGGGAAGCAGAAGTTTAGAATGTTTTCTATTTAGATTTATTAATTTTTTGTTTTGAAACGTTCCTTCTCCACGTTGGAACAATATTAAACCACCACACTTACACCAGCACACTTAATTATTGGGAAACCCATAACGTCGCTACCAGAAGCTTCAGTATGCAGTTTGCCAGAAAACCGTCTGCCACATTACCAACTTCATCAAATACTACAGGAATACTTTTGATGCATAAGACCTCTACCCTGGTTCCACTGGGTGGAGAATAATTGGCACTGGCCTTCTTGATTTTCATCAATTTTAGTGAGGATTTATATCTTCAATTTTCCGGCTTCCTTTTCTGTCCACTCATTCTTCTGGTTCCGATATATTGTAGCTGCAATGGTCACTCTGAAAGCATCCATGAAACTCTTGATCACTTTAACTCCAATCTTTCTTTTCCCTTCTTCGCGTGGCCCACCCCCAAAAATTTGTAATTGCATGCAGTCGGACTACAAGAAGATTCTGAGGTTAGATCAAAGATAATTGTTTAATAAGTTGGAGCAAAGTTATGTTATTTTTAAGAATAATCGAAGACACGAACATTTTTAGAGCCAGTGGAGCCGAGACTACATTAGCGAACTTCAGCAAGATGATGTTGGTAGAAGTGATCAAGGACGACAAGCAACTTCCAGCAAAATGACGTCTATGGCGAGTTACCAGAATATGAAGATGCTATATACCTTGTGTGGCTCATGTTTGAGCAGAAGATGAAGAGATCTCCAGAGCCGCCGTCAGACTTAATCTTCTCCCAGTTGTCAGTCGGGACTTCTAAGATCGGGGGCATGTTGTGGGTCGGTCCCTTATATCATGTTGTGGTCGCGGACGGCTTTAGGCTTGTTTAATCCCCGGCCCAACCTCGAAGACTGTTCTTTTTCCCAAGGGAGTTGATCGCTTCTTTGGTGCAGATTTTTTTAAGAAAGGACACGTAGTAATGGATATTACTAATAGCGTATATTGGTGTCTTTCTTTTCAGAAACTTAGGCTACGGTGAAACACTTAGCTACTCCGACGACGGCACTCCACAACTTAACACTTTAACGACAGCTTGACGACTCAACGCTTTAACGACTCGAACTTCGGCTTGACTACCTCGACGATACTATTCTACCTATTATATTCGTACCCATACTGTGTCAGTAAGTTCTTAGAAGATAGAATGAAATGCACACGAGAAGCGTGAGAACAGAGAACGGACTTCATACAATGTGCCAACTCAGATTATCAGAATGAAATATTCTTAAGATCCTTAAGTACATTGCGTGAGGCATCAATCACGATCCTATAATAAAATACACAATCTTAGTCTACGGTATCTGTGGCGAAAAGGTAGGGGTTACTACAATCAGTCTTTTTTGTATATTTTGTCTGAATAACTTCAGTATCAAACCGGTACACGACACAACACTTCATTTTCGTGGATGCCAATAAATGATGATTCACAAGAAATCTCTATTCTGTTTTGCACAAGACATTGGGTTAGGTTGGCAGATGAGTGAGCTTATTATCAACCTTCCAGCCAGGCTCTCATGGATGTATTCAAATATTTCAAATCTCATGCATCCGATTTATGGGCGAGCCTACAATACACGCTCTGTGTCGTCTTCATGGTATATGTATTAATGACATTAGGCATCTGTTCCATAATCAATCCTCCATATGTGAAACATGTTGGCCTAAAGGGCGTAGAAAGCGTCTGCGAGGTTTTGGCATCTCTTTCCATTTATCACAGTTTCCACTGTACATCCGTGGAAATGGTTAAAACCAGGTTGCAAAAAAGTTCTCAGCTTTTGCAAACTTATGGATTTATTTTTCTTTTGTTTTTGAACCGTTTACGCATTACATGTTTCTTAACCAGTTTAAGAAATTTTCTAACTAATATTTTAAAGGCAATTTATATGAAATGATGAAGCAAACGTGAAACAGATTTCCCTGATATGTATGTTATTTATTACGTGTTTGACGAGTCCCGTATAGTAACCACTATGAATAAAATTTCCCATTATGTATTGATGCATGTTGAAGTTGATTTTTTTGTGATTCTGATAAACTGTTGATTTGTAGTACGATTATTGCTAAACAGTAAGGAGGCAGATGCAAAAATTAAAGTAAGCTATTTATAGCTACACATTTTTGTATCCTTCATATTGCCGGAGGATGCTCTACCGACTTTTTTTATTTCCTACGTAGTATGTTTCTGAATCGTTTGTACATTTTTTTGTAACACCATGTAGTGCAAGTCATTGCGACATGACAAATCACATTTGAGATTGCATTCGAGCAGAGTCCAGATGACTCTGCGCGTGAAAAAGCATTTGATCGATTGTAGCTCTATACAAGAATTGCAAGAAATTGGAAGCTTTAAATCTCTTTGCGTGGATTTATGGTCGAACTGCGGGTGCTGTAGGTTCAGTTAGAAACAAGTTTTTTGTTCAATTTTCCTTCGAAAATGTCCTTTAAAATATGTTTTGTAACCAAATTCATAACTTACTGTATTCGTACATTAAAAGGTTGTAATAAAGTTTCGATAAAAGAAGCGGTTTAAGGTGACTTAAACTTATAGCTAACGTTTAAGTATAGATAAATATAATTAGTTAATATAAATGTCGTACGCAGTAAATTGCACGTAGCAAATGAAGTTCTTTGGCTCGCAACTTCAATCAATGAAGACAAATAAAATTAAATATAATCTTCACTTTTGACATCTTCGCTATTTTCTACAGATACCATACTGACAAGAAATATCATTGGCATCAAACCTAAATTGTTAATAGGGCAATTCGGCAAAGCTGATATACATAGAAGAAAGAATTTTTGTAGCGATCAAAGATTTGCTGCGTTATACTTAAAAGTGCGTCGTCTGGAAACATCGTTTAGACTGGATCATCTCTGTTGGAATAGCAAT
This sequence comes from Diorygopyx duplodentatus, assembly GCA_033557515.1. Lineage (NCBI taxonomy): Eukaryota > Metazoa > Arthropoda > Insecta > Coleoptera > Scarabaeidae > Diorygopyx > Diorygopyx duplodentatus. The sequence continues at coordinate 5,275 of JAWQRJ010001558.1, read as the reverse complement.
ATATAAGAATCTTAGTCTTTATACGATTTTGTGAACATCTCAGGAGTTGGGTGCCCTTAGAATTCCTAGAATAGAAATTCTTGAGAGAAGTGAAAGCTGAGAATGTGGAAAAACATTTCCTCAGATCAAAAGGATATTTGTAAATTTAGATCGTAATCACCCGCGATTTGTACATTTTCCTTTATTTCTTACTTTATTTTTTTCACGTAGGTTTATTGCTCTTGATACAGTGACTAATACCGTAAGATATTGTTCCCAGGAATAAGTGAAAATTTCCTCCAATTAACATTGTCTGAAAGTTAAAATCATTCATCCCCCAAATTAAAATTAATTGGTGCATTAATCCATTTGACATTTCCGCAATGTGTCTGTTGCGGTTACAGTAATCTGTTACCGCAACACAGCAATACAGAGCAATCTGCCTGCTGTGTAATACTAATTTAACATTACAGCTATTTTACCATAATCTACAAAGATAATAGATTATAGTAAAAAACAAAACAAAAATGTTATAGCTTAAATCGAAGCTAAAATTAGAGCAATCATATTTTGTTAAGCTTCTACAGAAAGATATTCTCGAAAAAATTGATAAAATGTGGCAGAAAATGAATTACGAAAAGTCATTTGATAATAGCATTATTGCTAAAGAAATAATATCAGCAATAAATGCCGTCCCAAACTGGTTGAGAATAACTTACCAATTTAAAAACTGGCACCCTTTATAATTTCGTAAGTTGTGCTAAAATGATGACACCTTTCCATTCATCTTTTTATCCTTGCATTGTATTTCGGCAAGTAGTTTCCTGTCAAACTATGAAAATGTTATCAATATTGTTAATTTGATATGGTCAAAATCAATGCAAAGAAGAAAATTTAGAGTAGTACTGGAAGAGGTGGAGATTCATTATAGGGAACTATTAGTGAAGGTACAATTTAGATCAGAGCTGCTGAACTGAAGATGGCAATTTGGTCTTTCCGAGTGACATAACCAGTAAATGAAATGAATGTAAATAAGGTACAATATAAAAAATAAGGTAAGAATTAAATGATTTAAGAAATTTCAGAAGTGATATATTGCTTATTCCTTTATTTTTGCACATAGCTACATATTTCGAACCATATTTCATATTTCGTACATTCGCTAACTGAATAGTAAGCAGTTTTTAGAGTTCAATATATTTTTTTATTGCCGCTAGTATATCTGAAAATCGCTATAATTACTGTCAACAGATTTGTAGTGCAACAAGTGAATGTAGAAGATAGCTTCAATAGAATAAGTTCCAAATGATATAGCGTTAAACATTCAGAATAAAACTTTTTAAGTTCTTGATTGATGTCCATCGATTGCGTAAAATTGTTCTTGCATTGTTGGATAGATCCAAAGTCAAAGCATCTTATTAAATATGTATGTTTAAATATTATAATAATTATTATTTTGTATCTCTGTCCTGTGAAGAATGATGTCCTTGTCAATGCAAACAAGCCTTTTTAAGATGATTATGTTGATTGCTTTAAAAAATAGCAGTCAATCATAAAAAAGATCCTTTTATAGTATATTTAGTTTAGGCCCCAATGTTTTTGCAATATTTTTATACGCCAGAAAAATATAATGAAAAATTCGAAAACCCGTAGCTAGTTTATCCATGAGAATTAAAAATTTTGACAAATTGTCATGTCAACATTTTTTCAGTTAAATTTTTAACGTTCCGCGTGCGTGGAAACACTCGTATGTAATACATCACGCATAACAAACAATTATGTGGTCTGAGTTATGGTAAAATATGAACATGTTTGTATTTGACAATTTTCCAACCCCTGATATACTCGCGAGTGTGTTTATTGGGTTAATTGCGGTACCCACATATATCAACTCGTTTGGTTAAATTCAGGATTCTCCACAATCATATTACAGCACAAACCTATGAATATTTAGACGGGTGCTAAATTAAATGAAATCTAATGGGTTTAGCGAAATTCATGCAAAGTTACTGATGCATTTCCCACGCGGTGACCTAAGAAAATGCAGAAGTTACGCGATAATTAAGCATTCAGTTTGAATGTAAGTCTACCGCTGCAGTATTTTACTTAAATTAAACATTAAATTTTAAAATCCGCAAGTTGGGGGCCAAGTCGCTGAGAGTCAGCACCATCCAACAAGGAATTAACGGTCTTACAGTCGATTAAAGTTTAAAATTGCACAGTCTAGCAGTTACATTAAGCGGGTTAGATTTCCCAGATGATGTCTTTCAGAATGCTTAAGTCCGAACTGGTTAACGATGTCGTTATAAACTATAATAAGCCCGAGTTACAGTTATCTAAATCTGGAAGGTTTGAACTTTTGCAGGACTTCAATTAAATGGTGTTAATAACGCAGAAGCTTCTTTGAAAATGAACGTCTATAAAAGATTTACTTAATGAAGAAGACGTCTGTAATTTTCTTGCTAGTATTCGCAATAATAATATGTTTTGGAAATATACAACTTTTGCAACTTGCACCTGGATGCATTAATCAAACTTTACTCTATCAAAACTTGTTTGGAAACTCGAATAAACCTCATAACTGAAAACCAACAAAATATCAATACAAAAACTACTTAATTAAACTTTACCAACCAGTTAAACTTTAGATAACATCAGACAGATGCTCAAGGCACACGAGATCTAGCTAGGAGCAAAATACGTTTTAACTTTTTGACTACCAAATACGCTATGATGCTGGTTAATACATACTTTAATAACATCTTATTAATTTTATTAACAGTTTATAGAAATTTAGCTGAAAGTGTATAAGTACTGTAGATAATATGGGATTCTACTTATTATATAGTATAACTGTTTTTAAATAAATAGATCTAATGTTATTAAAGAAAATTTTGGAATTCACATGATGCGGGAACGATATTTCGATATATTTGAAATTTCAATACATTTTATTTGTAATTTTTGTAGGGATATGTAGGGGTAATATAATATTGTAATATTAATGTAGGAATATGTAAAAAAATAAAAAATAAGTTGTCAGGCAGCTTTCTATTATAAATTGTGTAATTTTATATTAACTAATCGTTATTTGCCGTTTTTTAATTTGTTAAAAAATATTCATACACATGTTTAATACATAAAATAACAAATTGCTCGTATGTGGGCGAAGAATGTTTGTGATATATAGATGATGCAATTTTGAAGATACGTAGCATCTTCCTAAAGCCTAAATTGTGGCTAAACACTGTAATATTGACTTTTAGATTAAAAACGATCCACAGCGCAGATTTAAATACTAACTGTACATAATTTTTGGGTATCGATATTTTTGCTTTCAACACAGCGGTAGAGTTGTTTTGGCAGGCGTTTTTATTTATGCAGATTATGGCAACTAGCATTTTGAACAAATGTGCATTTGATGCTGCCGTATGAATACATTTTGCAGCGCAGTCTGTGTGGTTTCGATCATACATAGTCACGAAATAAAAATTGAATTAGCGTTAACTTTTGCAGATTATACAAATTAGGAGATAAGTATTAATTGCTAGTGGTACCTTTTTTGGATTTTGCTGATAAAACACAGTTATGTCGTTATTTAATTAAAAAACTAATACAAGTTTTCTTCATTACTCTCTAATACTATAATTAAGACAACTTTATCTATTTTCTTTTCTACCGCTCATCCTGGAGTGACATACAGGTGCGCTCGTGCAAAAGACAACTTTAAATTGGAATAGCGTATTTCGCGTGCTCGGAGCGGCTGGAACTGTTTCAATTTTGCGGCGCACATTCTTTTTGTCCCATTAATCATTCGGTGACTGGATCCGTAGTAACGAAATTACCGACGCAAAAAAAGTCGAGTAGGCAGCGCAGGGGTATAAAAAGTAACAGCGGTAGCGGCGCATAATTGCTTTAACGATACCGGCACTAAAGAGCAGACATCAAAGGCTGTTTTTCCGTTGTTTGTGGCCAACTTCGATGCTGACAATCCTTTCAATGGCTTAAAATCGAGCTTTGTTTAAATTTCCTTATGTTTTTTTTTATTTCACGTGTTTGCTCGCTTTATTCGCTTGAGGAAAAAACTACGCTTCGTTTTAATTACAGTTGTTTGTTAGTATGGTGCTCTCAATTCCCGAGTTTCACGTGACCATATTAGATCTTATTACATGGGATTTTGTTTATTAAAAAAAGTGTATCTGGGTTCTACATCTCAACTATATTCTGACTCCCTATCGAACACACTACTATTTATAGTTTAATTGTAGTCAAATTAATTGTTCGCATCTTCTTAAAACTTGCAATTGATATAAAAATTAATGTAATATCACATTAATTTTTAACGTTTAAATAACGTTGCATAACTTGAAAATTTTCAACGTTTAAAGTATTAGACTTCCGCGTTAGAATTTTGTTAGCAACGCAAAGGAAAAAAACACAATTAATCGATGGTGATGAAATCTATTGAATACCAAAGTGTGGCTTCAACTGAGGGAGAACGAAATTAGAGCAAACCTCAGGCCACGTTGTCAGCTCTCTGTCAATAGAAGGACCTCTTATTCGCCCACCCGCAGCTGCCAATACATCAACCGCGTTTTCCTTCTTCTATAGGAAACACGGCTCGCAAGAAAAACACACACATCAACGCACGTTTCCTAGCAGAGCGGCAGTGCTGACGTCACGGGAAACTAAAATAATTAAAACTGACACTGCATCTATTCTTAGTTTGCATGTTTCGCGTTGCAGCGTTAAAATATTAATATTCCCAGACTTACCGCTGTGTCCGCTTTCGCAATTTCCAACGCGTAAAAGGGATTTTCTCCTTACTTAATGTTAACCTGCTAGACGCAATAAATTATTACACTCCCTCAATTTGCGAAAAGTAACAGGGAGTGTGAAGCTAAAAAAACATTTTGTTAATAACGAAAGTGGAAAATCAACAATAATCTTGGAGAATTAAAGAGAGGACATACAGTGTGTAAAGCGATGTGGTTGCCAATGGGAAAAACTTTTTTAATATTCATTTTACGATAAATTGTCATTCTTTGAAAATTTTTTTGGATCGTTTAATACTACTAATAAAGATATAAAAACCATAAATTTATGGCCAGCAATTTAAATATCTTTAAAAAAAGACATTGGTAACAACAAAAGCTCTAATAATAAAGTTTTACAGTGGTTACTTCCGTAACCAACGAAAAACTACCGTTTCAGACATTATTGTTAAAATTATTAATAAATATTAATTAAATTAATAATTAGTCAACATAATCTACCAGCCCGCCGCGGGGGGCGG
>JAWQRJ010001557.1:0-15539 GCA_033557515.1 Diorygopyx duplodentatus | reverse complement strand
GTAGAATATAGTAGGATTTTAAAAGCATCTTTCAATATTGCTCCGGTTTTACTTTTTTAAACTTTTTAAATTACCTTGTACCAGTCAAAAACAGTACTATGAAAATAAATAAAATATAATATAAATATAAAGAAATGAAAGACAAGTGTTATCACTACTGTTCTTAGTAATCTGCTAAAACAAAGTGTTTGCGTTGCATTAGTCTTTTAATTTCGTCAATTATTTTAACTAATTAATTTTTGCAAATAGCTCACAATCGCCAGCTATTACTCTACTAAAGAGCAAATTAATATCAGAAATGTAACCTATGGGAGCAAAAGTGTGGCATTTTCAAGATTATGAAAAATTTACATTTTTAACAATGTTAAATTTTTTTATTTATTGAATGTTTAAATTAATCCGATCTACCATGCGCAGTAGACCATACTGTTGAAAACATTTTTGTTTTACGCTACAACATTTTTAAAGTGTACTCTGTCAGTATCGTTTAATTCAGAGGGTAATTTTTAATACCATGCTGAGAAAAAGCTATTTATTGTAAAAACATAATCCACAGTAATAGCACTCATCGAAACAAAACTTTAATTAGGAACACATTGAAGTGTCAAGGGCTTCGTTTAAGGTGACTTTCTAAGTAATTTAAAACGTTTTATTATTTATTATTATTTTATTTATTATTATTATTTATTATTTTAGTTAATGCTATCTAAAAAGTTATCAGTGTTAGAAGAATCAGTTGCGTAGCATAGATTTCTTTAAAAAAACTGACAGGGACAATCTTTGGTGTATATTTAGTTGATGATATCGAAAAAGTGACATCTCAGATCAATCTGTTTTAGGGCCCATTGTTTTCTTAGAATAGTCCAAAGATTTACCGAATGATATACCCAATTGCCGCCAGGATTTTCAAAATATAGCAGAAAAAAATACACACTGTGTTCAGAAGAAATCAAAAAGGTATCAGTTTTATTTGGTCATAACATGTATCTGTAGATTTATTCGCAAACTACCTATACTCTTAAAGTAATCCCACAACATTGCTCTGATAATCATTTTTTAATAAACCATGGTTTTAAAACAAAAAAATTGGGCCATGGCCACATTAATCGTGTGTTAATTAAAGCGTACATTTAGAATGTTTAAACATTTTGTCTAAAATCCTCATAATTTTTAAGGCAAGACTTAATTGTAAAATAGTTTTACAAATTGATTTACTACAAAGGAATTGAAATTTATTTCATTTTAGTGTAGACTTTTAGAATGTAGAATATTATTTCTGTAAGATAACCTTCTTCTGCATTTCTTTAAGGTAGGACTAGAAGTTATCACTTCCTCATTGTCATTCAAAACTTTGGTACAATCTTTTCCATAAGTGTTGCCAGTTTTGTAATAATTCGATAATTATCGTACAAATATATCCTACAAACATGTGTTTACCGTACAAAACCGATATTCAGTACTTGTTGTAGTTGTAGCTAAGTCTGAATTACTTTATAAAATGGCCATAAGATATACAATACACTTTACGTCTAACTGATACGGTTCGCTAGGTTGGTTAGATTTATATAGGGAATGGGGACGTGGGTGACAAGTCAGGTTAGTGAATGATTTCCAGGTGTGGTGGAGGGGGAAACCTATATCTCTATTGAGGTTATTAGATGTATATGGATTTCGATTGCTTCTAGGATAATAGTGGGATTCGCGAGCTATGATTTCGGTTTGGTTAAAAATGATTTTGTGTCCTATTTCAAGTCTATGCTCAGCAAGTATTACAGTTACATGACAGGTCGTTTCGTTTCGCCGATATACACATTTCCGCATGAACAAGGAGCACGGTACACGTCATTGGATTGTAGTGGCAAAGGAGGATCTTTGAGTTCAGGTGACTGGATAACTTGGATAACGGAAGAAACACGGATAGTGAGGACGTAGGATTCTACTGATACCATCTGTAACGACTTGTATGTAGGGTAGGAAGGCTACGGATTTGATTTCCTGGGCAGGATTATGGTTACATCGGGTTAGGATTTGCGTTTTGAAAACGGATTATGGTTCTTTGGATATTTTGGAGAGGATGTTGTTACGTGTTAAGGTTTTGGTGAGCTGGTGGAGCTCATTTTTCAATTAGGTGGAATCGGAACATCTTGCTTTTGAGCTGGGTGATGGTGCGGATGGAAATTCAGGTAGCGCTCTGCGTGAGCGGGTTTTTGGTAAACAGTGTGACCTATTTTACCATTGGGTAAATGGGCTACTAGCACATCGAGGAACGGTAAACGACCTTTCCCTATCTACCTCCACGGGAAAGCGAATGTTTCGGCGTTGAGAGTTTAGGAAAGTAAGGAAGTTGTTTAAGCCCCTACCTTAGGTTTTGATTATAGTACAGAAGGGCTTGCTGTTCGAACGCTTCCACAAAAATGTTAGCGGCGAAAAGGAAAAGAGGGGAACCCATGGCAGCTCCAGACACTTGTGCATAGGACTTGCCACGGAATTGGAAATAGGTGAGAAATGAGGCATATACTAACCATATTGGCTAAGTTAATAGGTTGTTTATCAGCCTGTAGGATCATGGTTGGGCAATGGCGACTGAGTCGGGAATAGAAACTTCGGAGAAGAGGGACTCAACGGCGAAACTGATGAGAAGATCACTGTCGTCCAGGTTAAGGGAATCTAGGCATTAGACAAATGTTGGTTTTAGGAAGACAATACAGCTTAGGAGATTTGAAGCTGTGAAGAATTATTGAGGTTTTTTGTACATCTAAGGGAGGATTGTATTATGCTTGTGATGGAACATTCAATTCGGATTGTGGGATCACATGGGAGATCTTTTTAAGATTCGGCTTGGAGCTAGGAATAGATTTTCTGTCCGTACTCTTGGCTGCAAAGGACAACAGAAGCGTTGCCCTGTCAGCCCTGAGTATGACAATATCAGGAATGGACTTCAGGTTTTTAGGCCCATTCGAACTTATGTATGTTGAATTTGGGAAGTTGGGACCGCTGCAGGATTTTGGAAGCTTCACGGCGAATAGGATCAGATATATTGGCAAGGAGTAGCCCCAACTAGAGAAGGCCCAACACTGGCAATACTCCTCTCGGTGGGAATGTGTATGGGCGCCAACGTGAAGTTAGGACTCTTGGATAGGATAGATTGTTCGTTAGGAGATACTGGGTAGGAAGAATGGTTAATGACGATATTTAGTAAGGGAGCAGGTTTAGGAGTCTGTTTAGGAGGAAGGGCATTGTATTTTCCGATGTGGGTTGTGGTAGTTAAGATGGTAGTGGTTTCAGCGTGTTGGAAAGTTATGCAAATCAAAAGGTCGAAATCAGGTTGCGAAAGAGTTCCTGCGAGGTCTAGGTGGAGATGAAGAATTTTTGAGGAAAACAGACTTAAATCGTACCTGGTTTGTCTGATACATTCCCTAATTAGAGGGAAACTCGCTCGCTGAAAAATCTGTTGGGAAGAACGGAACTGGAAGTGGTGCTTAACTTGAAGACATTTGGGCGAACTTACTTCGAAGATCTCCAAATTCCAGATTCCAAAAAAAAATCCAAATTCCGGATCTTAAGGTCGATCCGGAAATTTGGAAGAATTTTTTTCTTAAAAATGTTTTTCTATAATATTAGGGTATCAGTTAGCGAATAATACAAGGGATATAAAAATTCCATTCCTTATCCTGCATCCCCTTACAGTGGAGTGTATATCACTCACAATTTTCATAAAACATGGCCCTAATTTTCATAAATTTTACCCAAATTTAGTTATAAACTAAAAAATTAAAATATTTGAGGGGCAGCATCTCTAAAGGCAGTATCCCTTTTATTTGCATACAGATAAGTTGAGTTATGTCGCCATAATTTCTCTTGAAGAGGAGCCAAGTATACTTTTCCGCGGTTTTATGGAACACCCTATATAATATAATTTTGTAGGGAATTTTACGATAAAATACGATAATTTTACTTCGTCGGTACGATAATTTTATTACTTTTATCTGGAAACACTGCTTTGTATTTATTTCTCCAGATTTTTAACTTTAATTTAACCAAAGTTCTGGGTATTTGTCTATAGACTTTCGTTTTGACTTGAAATAACCCTTGCTTCTTGAAAAAGTGGTGCAAATTGGTGTACATTAATTGGCCACCCAGAAGTCACGGTTTCATACCCGTGGATTTCTTCCTGGAAAATTATCTCAAGCCTATAGCGTAGCATTCAGGGCATTACTTGAATTAAAAGAAAGAATTCGCAAAGATATTCGGAGGATTGGTCAGCTCAATGTGCTGGAATGACGAAAAATGTACTGTTAACTTTGAGATCGCATAACATACGAAGAAGGACATCTTGATAGGTTTAAAGTCATCCAGTCACTGGTTTCAATACATTTGTGCTTTTAGTTGCACTATTTAAGTCTCTCATGTATCAACTTATTTTGTTAGAAAACATATTTAATAAAATAACCACCACGTGAATATCAATTAATAAATCTCTATATGTTTATTATTAATGGTTGCCGTTTTGGTTCAACACCAGCGACGTATCTGTTTATTGTTCCTTGCGTCTGTCGACCTTCTCCCAGTCAGTTATCGAAGTGTCCATCTCCGGAATCTAACAAGCGCATCAACTCAAGCCGGTCACCGTTTATTTATCGCTACGTTCACGAGAAAGGCGTCACGTCAACCGTTGACACCCGTACGAAATTCGCCCTCGTTCCGGACTGGTTCCATTAAATAAAGGGCGAACGTTTAGCGACCCTTCTTCACTTTGTAGTGGAAAGAGACGTCACCAAAGTGAGGTCGCGAACAATGGCCGAACAGAAATAATCGCTGCAAACAAATGTTGAAAAATCGTGTACACTGCTCTCAGGTATGGAAGTGACACGCGGTTAGGGGGCAATGGAGGTGGATGCAGTGGGAGGTTATAATGCAGGCCCGTATTGTGTCGGTCACGAATATAACTAAACCACAAAGTGTATTCCACCATATACCCAAAAGAGCATATCTACTTAAATAGTTGTAGTACCGTCAGCAGTTATTGCGTGGACAATAATTCTTTTATTTATGTGAATTATTAACATTTTAACATATGCAGTAGAATTCGCTTATAACGACCTTCAAAGTATGGACAAATCCCGTCGTTATAACCGAATGTCGTCTAAAGCGAATGATGTACAACAGAATCTGTCTAAGGAGCAATTATACAAATTTCAGTTATAGTTGGAGGTTGAAAGTTTGTGTAGTCATCTTCTTCTTCTACTTCTTCATTATTACCTGATCTCTCCTGGACAGTCTTCACTATTTCTTCTTGAGTAGGCTCTTCTGTTGTTAGAATATTGTCATAAATGGTTAGGAACTTCTCCCAGTTCGTTTCTTTTGCAAGGATGTTTAGATTATGAATCTTTGAGAATCTTATGCACTCCGAGAAGATCATCAGGAGAAGATCGTCCTTTGCCCTGAATGCCGTCCTGGTGCGGTACATCCTTTGCACCCCGGGGTTGGTGCGCCTCTGATCTACAGCTTGAACAAAAATTTAAAAAAACACCTAGATTCGGCCCTGTTTCTAAGATCCGTCCATGGTGAGCTCAGTCACGAAAGGCGATACCTGTAATCTCCCGTTGGGTGGGAATAATGGATCCTAATAAATATATCACGCGTCTACAAAGGCGAAAAATTCTTTTCTACGCCTGTAACCCCATGAATGGCAGCTGGGACTCGCCACTCATGAATACGTTTGTTGGCCGAAACCTTGGATATTAGACATGGAAAGTCACGGAACATGTAAGCTGATTAGCCAACAGTCTCTTCCGTTCTTAGCTCCACATTTTTTTAGGTTGCCCACCGGTTTGTGCGGCAAGTACAAATTTTTTTCGATTCTTTGGTGAAAGTAGGGCCGACACGCACGAGTCACTACTATATTACTATAGTTATCACAAATTAACAAATTTACTGTTTTTGGTGATGAAGAAATTCGGGGATATTGGAAACAGATTGAAATGGTACAGTACTACGATTTCTCTATAATACAACGTTATTTTCACATGTAGCTAGATTCCAAATACTGCCTAAACTCAGTTTTTTAAATGGAGCACCCTGCATAATATTGCATTTTCAAATTCTTTATAGAATTTAAGGGCCACTTTATTCAGTACCTACATATATATCAAGGTCAAAGTCTCACCAGTTAAAAGTTTAGTTAATATTTTTTAAATTGACATTTATATATTATAAATGCTGTAACATTTTTGCGATTTATTTCGGAAAAAGAAAAATCAAATAAATGCTACTCCACATCGATTTCTCTACATTTGTTTTACATTTGTTTTTCTTCATTTTCAATGGTAAATGTCAGTTTTACTTCAAAAGAAGATTATCATTTTGTAATCAAATGACAATAAACAGAGGGATATCATATTTTCAGGGATATAGTACCTCTCGATTTTGTGAAAAACATCGTGTTCTCATACGAAGCAACTTTTTGTCTCAATGGTGCAGTTAGTAGACAAAATTGGATTAATATAATCGAAAAGTTAATGTGCGGTGTGGTATTGTTGAGCGACTAGTGTTAGGTCCCTATTTCTCTGAAGAAACATTCACTGGGAACAAATACACATACATTTTATACATACCTGTATGTAGAAAAAAATAGTCCTTTTAAAATCCGCAATAAAACTGAGTGGGTGTGGATCACTCACACGACTTTCTCTCACATAACCCCCCGATCTTCTCTAAACGGTGCTATACAATTTAAATAATTTATTTGCTATTTTAGCAAATTTGATATTTCAAATTTTTTTCACTGCCCTCACCTGCCGTTATTTACGCTTGACAGCTGACCTAACCCAGAAAACCAAACAGAAAAATACCTTGATTTTCAAACCTGTCAAAAACATTGATGTCCAAAAACCAAAACAAACTATCTTCAGATGTTGCTCAAAGGGAAAATAATGTAAACTTCCGTTTACGTGACGATTACGGAAACTGCGTACGTAATCGTTAAAAAAATATGTTAGCAATTGAGGTAATCAGCGAACCCTTTTCTAAAAGCTGTCTGTCCCGATTGAAAACGTGAAATTGATGGGTGTCGTACCTGTCCAAAAGATCTATTACAGGGTTTCCTTCGCTCTGGTGTGCGTCGCATTGAACGTGCTATATTTGAGGAGGGTAACGAAGATGGTAAATAACGAAGAAATAAAGAGTGATGCACCGCCCGACCTTAGAGAGCTCGAAAGGGATATCGCGCCGTTGTTGCGGGAGAACGGAGAGTTATCCATCGTGACGGGGAACCATACGGAGCTGGGAGATGAGGCGTTCAAGAAGGGCGCTTTAAATACGATTTTGAGCGATCGGATGCCTTTGATCCGAACGTTGAAGATCTGAGACATAAGAAGAATACATACTTCTTATGTCTCAGATCTTCAACGTAAGGGGACTTAGTATTAAGGAGATAATCTGGTTTGAATGGCCGAAAAAGATAGTAAAACTTTTTTTTAGTTGATGATTACTGAATCACGATTACCTAAAGCCTTAATTGTGTTGGAGAAACAAAACTCAAGCTATGTTGGATATGCTGGACACAAAGGGATTTGCAGACAACAAACCTGAATAAGAAATACGCTTTTGGCTACTACGGAGGTTGATGAAGGTGGAGTTGATCCATATTTACAACACAATGGCAACATTTACTTTATTTTACCTTTTTACCTGAAAGTGTAAGAGAATATTGCATTCGTCAAAAATTTTGTTATATCTTCATAAATTAGGCTAATGTAACACTAATAGTGCCATTTATGGCAATTGGTCGGTCCACTCATCTGTCGGTCTGTACGTCTGTCTGTTAGCAACACTTTTCCTATTTCTATTTATTTTAGGAGAAAAAAAGCTTCAAATTAAAGATTTATTTTTAATTTGAAACGTATTTTTTTTGCAAAAAAAATTTCAAATAACTTCTAATCTATGCTGTGTCCTAGGTTAACGTGAACAAAATCAGTAAAATGGTTGAATAGTTTGAAAAAAAGTGCTAATGCTGCTAATGTCTTCCAAATATTCATGTTCATCTGCAAATCTTTCTCGTTACCATCCACAATCACCACATCATCCGCAAACGCACTCCGGTATTTCTATCCTCTGCAGATTTATATACCCTGCGTGCAGTTTTTTGTTGGTTTGGTTGCACCTTCTGATTATGAAAATCGTAAATAAGATCGGGCTCATTACTCCTTCCTGTCTGAATCCCTCCCTTGTGGCAAACATTTCTAATTTCATGTTTTTAGTCATTACGTAGTTTGTCATTGCTCTTATTCAAACGGTTTATCACTTTCACAAGTTTGCTCTCAGTTTGTCTATTTCTTAGGCATTCCCAAACCTTTCCCCTCGGTGCCTTATCAAGTGCCTTCTCCAAATCAATATATGCCAGATATGCCTTCTCTTTCTTTTGCAGGTTTTTGTTTATTATTTGTTTCACAGTGAAGATATTGTCTTATATACTTCGTCCCTTTCTGAACCCACCCTGTGACTTTGTGAGCGTCGATTGCACTGTTTTCCGTGATTTTCTTTCCAGGATTTGCTCGTATATTTCTATGATTGTGCCCAATAATGTTATGCCTCTTGGTGTTTTTTCTTCCCTCCATACTTTGTTACACACCTCCTACATTAACTTTGTACCCTTACGCCACATATACTTTATCATCTTCATGTCCCGGCGCTTTCCCCATTTTAACTCTTTTAATTGTCTCCAGCAACCCTTCCATTGTTATTCCATCTTCTCTGGTCTTCTGTTCCACATCTTGTACTATGTCTTCACTACGGGGCTGTTCTCTTTCCTCTTCAGTTTGTATTGTCTCACACAGCCGGTGGGATAATAATTACTACAAAAATACTGTGATATTAATTGTTGTAGGCTTTCGTGGCCGGTGTTCATACTTTTTGGCTTTCCGGTGATCGCCGGGTCGGTGAAGAAACTCTCCGTTCACGTTTCGCCGCTCATTATAGATAGCATCATCAGAACTAACTGATCATCAGTTAGTTCAAACAAAAGGTGCAGGTACCACGTCTATCTCTTCGACATTTGGCGATATTTTTCTATATGGAGTGTCTAAATCACCCTATTTGCTGCATAATTTCTGGTTATTCTTATCATATTCTCTAATTACCCAACAGACGTATCCCCAGACATGTGCACTTCATCTTACTTGGTGATGACTTTCGCCAATTTGGATTTTCGTAAGTGAATTTTCATATTTAAAATTATTTCGTATTCTACCTTATTGGCTAAAATGTCACAACATATGTTTTAAAAAACTTTGAAAAAAAGTTGGTTTCAATACAACTTAAAACTCGCTGCGGAAATGTGCTCGTGGCTAATTATTTCCATGATAAATATGTTTGTACAACATCAGGATAAAGTTTCTTCCTATAACTTATCGACGTAATAATGCTCAATGTCTTGACGCGATTGTTTTTCTGGTTGCCATGCAAATGATGTTTTCTGTCATAGCTGCAAACTTCGAAGCTTTTGAAATGACGAAATGATGGATTTTCCCTATAAAGGTAAAACCACTTAAATAAGAAAATAGTTTTGAATGATAAACCGACCGATATGGTGTAGTTTTCTATTTTTAACTGTTGTTAAAATCAATATTGGAGCGCTGTCAACGTAAACTCGTTCATAAAGAGTAATGGTTACGATACAAAACCAAATGTTATGTCCTAATCATAAATTTAGGGGACAAATATGTCGCTTATACTTTTTACACTCTAGATCGGTCACTTCAGCCACTAGTGGCTAAATAACAAATAAAGTACTTTGACAAACAGATTTGATTTTCACCTCATATTACTTAACTTGACACGTAATAAATAAATTAAACCCATTTCGAGTTTAGTTTTGTCATCAAATCGCCAAACTCTCATCAATATAGATTAACGTAATTTTTGTGGCATACATCATGAGTATTTCCATTAGCGTCGTACAACTAGTACTGATTTTGTAAATTATGAGAAACGCACATAATGATACACTGACTAGCTTTTAATGACAGGTTTTGGGAAAACGAGAAAACACCCGCCCCTCGTAAAACGCGACGTTTATTGTTGCGTTTAAGAACGCACTCGTTCCCGCGCGTTTTTACCACTGCACCGAGGGAAATAAATGCAGATTTTAACGTTCTCCCACAGCGCAATGTTTAAGGCTACAAGATTATGGCCATGCACATACGCGAGATAATGGTTCGGACATGAATAACGCATTGTGAATGCAGTTTGCAATTTTATCCTTATACCTAAGATTACATTTAAACTATCCATCAAGTTTGGTGTGAAAGAGTAAACGCATAATTACACGCTACTTTTGCAATTTTGTTTCAACGCTATTAGGTTTATGTTAAAAAATATTAAGGGATTATAACAAGTGCCCACTTGCTTGTTATACAATATTACAGTATTACAGGACTGCCCCTAGCTTCGTGATACAAACGTACCGCGGTGATAGAAGAGATGTCTAACGGCACATAGTGAGCCTCTATAATAATAAAGTACCTGGTAGACCGAGCTATCGCTCGACCTTATCAGATACCTCCGAGCTCCGCTCGGTTCAACATTTTCATGTTCAACAAACACAACATTTTCAAATGAACTCAAACTATCATTACAGCAAACCAATAATATTTATCGATGTTTATTTTAGATTAAGTAGGTAAATAACGAAAATTTTTCAGAAGAGTTTTTCAGAAATTATGGCGGTAACAGTTAAAGTAATCAATATTTACTTGATGGTAATATGGTACACTCACACATCAAATTAACGGATTAAAAAACTTGTTTTTTATGAAACTGAACTTCGGTCTCCAAAAAACTGTCGAGTGCCGACAGTTCAATGAAAGAATTTGGTCTTGAACATTTTGCAATCAATTCCACGAAGAGAGAAATTTAATAAATCTGAAATTCTTGTAATGCAAAAAAGAGTCATCAAGACTCATCAAAAAAGAGTTCATAAATTTAAATGCTCACTTTTCTTTCAAAAATTGAATTACAGGCAGGCATCTAGCAAGCTTTGACAGCGGCAAGGGAAGTTTTTCATTAATTTATGACCAAAGCACTAAATGCACGAGAAACTGCGTGGTAAAAACGCTTTATTGACTTGTTTACGATGCAGACGTGGATTTTCGCAAAAACGAAACGAAGGAGAAAAAAGCTGAATGGAAGATCAGTCCGCTAATAATACGTTTCATCAAACGATGCTCTCGGTCAGGGTTGTTGCACGAGAAGAAGATTGGCAAACGAGTCGGCAACTTCATGCTCATTACCGAAGTGTATAGCGCATGCAAATTGGAGAGAAGCTACCGACTAGGTGTATAATGGCTGTCGCACATGCGATCTCTGCTTGTACGCCTGTTAAAAAGGTTGCACTGCAGTTTAGGGATTTTAGCATTTCAAGGTGACCCTTAATAAGACATTAAACAGCTTCGTGCGAACATTTTCAACATTTTAAAATGTCTAATTACGTAAGCTGTATTCATTGCCTACTTAATTTCTCTAAAACATATGTAATTTTCTGTAAATGTTTAATTGCCTGTACGTTTGGTTTAGATTCTCCCAATTATCTACCGTAACTTTTAACGATAGAATACTACAAACTATTAAAAACAGCTGTCACACAGTTACACCCTGGGGGTATTTTTTGTAGTACGTTAACTAGCTTTTCAACAAAAAAACAAAAGGCTTTTTTAAATAGCTTTCTTGAGTTGTCGAGATATTCTCTATAGGCTGACTTCTATATGTCTATATTTAATTACAATTAAATTCGATTTTTGGAGGTGACTTATTAATAACTTAGTATACATATTCATATTGTTAACAATGTATTCGGGTCGTGGAACGCTTCCTTGGGCACCTTTTGTATGATTATTTTTTCTAAATTTACCGGCCCAAGTTTATGGAGTGTCTCTATGGTAATTTGTTTCAGCAGCCCAACGTTATTTATTTAAAAATTTCAATCCTTATACATTATGCGAAAGAGAGGAATCGATGGTCTGAATGTGTTGCCTAGATTAATTCTTTATTTGCAAAAGGTATTTATAAAATTATTTGAAAATAAACTAAGATTCTTGAATAAGAAGTTTAAAATAAACTGTAAACGTAATTATAATCTCGCAACTATTTACATTTTTCATTTTTGCTACAATTGGTTTTTACATAACCATTGCCTTTATAAACGCTTCTGCCTTTCGAAAGATAAGAATCTTTCTAAAAATAGAAGCATAGCGTTTGCCAAGCAAGGTAGAGAAAAACAATGTAATAGAATTCCTGTGTTTTCTATACAGTTTCGCTCAATAACAATACTTGTTGTTTGTTAGCGAGTTGTATTGCCAACTCTGGCTTCTTTTGTCAAATCTTTATTTGGAATTGAAAATATTTCCTTATTATTATCACATTTGATTATTATATATCACATTCCCGCACGGTTCTTGTACACAAATTACATGTTCTTACACATAAATTTCTTTTTAATGTTTTTACTTCTAAACTTATCTTTTTGGTCCCTGTACAACATCAGTAATATTAGTATTTCCATGAAAAAACTTATTTTAATTTTTATTAGCATTTGCATCCGTATCGCCCCTTTCTAAATTTAAGTGTCCACGTTTTCCTCCTCTATCTAATATAATTCATTATATTAATTGATTTTTCCAGAACGTGTTTTTAAAAAGGAAAATTAGAGATTTTTAAAAAATTGTTTGTGGCCAATAAAGTTTGGTAGGATTGTGGTTAAGTGTTTGGCCGTTTGCATAGAAATATTCCTTCAAGTCGATCCCCAACTTTACTTTTAATAATTAGCAACCTCTTCTACCATCGGT
The DNA here is from genome assembly GCA_033557515.1 of Diorygopyx duplodentatus. Lineage (NCBI taxonomy): Eukaryota > Metazoa > Arthropoda > Insecta > Coleoptera > Scarabaeidae > Diorygopyx > Diorygopyx duplodentatus. The sequence goes on along the minus strand of JAWQRJ010001557.1, from coordinate 2,700 downwards.
GTAGAGGTGATGAGTTTTGTCCATTTCTTTCTGTCGCCAGTCATTCCCTTTGCCTGTGTCCAACTCAGCCCCTTCGCTTCCAAAATCTGCGCGATGAAGTTAGTTACAAACTGAGTTTCTAAAAAAATGCTTTACTTTTACCAAAGCATTCTAATGGAACTCCAAACATCAGTAAACGATTTCCAGTCAATTGGGGAGCCCCCCGAATTGAACACACCAGTTTAGAAGCAGTGAAAAATCCGGACCAGTTCATAATTCATTTTATTTCTGTATTTTTTAATTTATGTTTGATGAATAACTAAAGTAAGGTCTATGTCTTACTTTAGTTGATGAATCCTTATTTGTTTCTTTTAAAGCGCTCTACCAAAACGTTCTATCTAGTAGGCAACACCACTATATTGGAAGGAATGGAAAGTATTATATTAATTGTGTTACAACAATGGAGGAGACAATGATTAGATCGAAGGGAGTTAGCATAAGCGAAACACAAGCATAATTAAAAGTAATGACATCAAGAACAAATAATTTCATAATATAAGACATCGCCTGCGACAGTCGCACATACCTTGAAAAATACACTGGTCCACTCCACCATTAAAATATATATCAGCGCCCCCCGCTCACCATCTAGAAATTTCTCCTGACTACTCGATATGTTCCGATTTGTCATTTCGAGTGCTCGTCGAGTATTATAGAATAGCAGTTTAGGGTAGGCTGCGCACAATAAAACTGCAGAAAACTTATATCGTAGTTTATACCAAAGTTTATACCTACCTTATGATATCAACGTCATTGTAACTGTCATAATTTTGACATTATTTTATTTTAATCTTTTACAATGGTATTAGTCCAGTCCAATAGTAAGAAAATAGAAGCAAAAGGTGTGCTAGAAGAGTTTATGTTTTTAAAGTGTTTATGGGGATGCTAATAATAGGAATTAATACTTTTCCAACAAAATATCTTGAGGCTAAACTTTGTGGAGCCAAAAACGAAATTTTTCAGTTTTTATAACTCGAAAACTATGCAATTTTTGTGTACTCTTATCTCATGACAAAAAGAAAGAGCATTCAATTCTCTACAAATTTCAGTGCAACTTTTGTCTAAACCCATTACTAAGTGCGCTACAGCTCACTGAAAATTTTGACACTTTTTTTGACATTCTGACACTTTTTTCCAACTTTGTGGAAAATCAGAAAAATCAACTTTAACTCCATTTTTCATTAATTTTATTCTTTTAATGACCTTGTTTGTATTACAGGTAATTGCAAGGTGCCTATAATGATTAATTGCAACGGTAACATTGTAAAAAAGAGAGAATATTGATAGCGGGTATTTACATGCATGTAAGTAAAAATTATGTACAGTAACATTGTTATTATATATTAGCAACGTCTGGTGCGCTTGCGGGTTGATGAGCATGGTTCGTCAACCTCAGCTTGAGGAGCAGACGAACATTTTGCTTGTTCTTCAAGAGCCTTGATCTTCATTGAGTCTGTTGTGCCATCATCAACCTGGTCGTCAAAGTTATCGTCGTTGTTGATTTGGTCGATGGTATCACAGACATCAGCTTCATCATCTTCTTCTTCTGGGGAAATAATTTTATATACATTTTCGCAGTTGGCCCCGTTACAGTTTTAGCAAATTGCTGAGCACTTCAGGCCTGATTTTTGACATGAACATGCCTTGCTGCACCCTTTTTTACAGGTGCATGAAACAACAGGCAGCAAGGATTCAGGTGCTGGGTTTTGGCACATTTCAATTGGCTGAAGGAGACCTTCATAGCTGCGAACCCACCTGATGGCAACAACGGAGAAAATGATGCTGTGCAGCGTGTTGCGTTGTTGGTAAGTTCATCTTGGCTTTGCAAGATGAACTTTTTGTGGCCAACTTAACTTCTGGTTTCTTGTACACACAAGCGATTTCCTCAAGCTGATCATGTTTTTTTTCAAAATGTTACAAAACTTTCCTTGCCCTTTCCTTGCCCAAAAAGAGCGGATGTTATATCGCATCCGCTGATTGCATGAGAAAAGAACATTGTTGTTATTATATTTGTATGACATTTTTGAAAACCACTTGGTTTCAATGTTACCTCTTCCTGGTTTTTGGTAAAATAGATTTTTGTGTTCATGTCCTAAGGCGGTCATGATCACGAGAAGGTCAATTTGTCTTCTCCAACAATTACGACTCTTTCAGAAGTTGGGGTTCTTGAAATGGCTGAGGTTACAATCATGACATCAGCGTCTTCTTCTGCATGGTCTTGAATCTTGAATTTTGCAATTTTGAAATTCTCTTTTAAGCATCGAAATGAAGCAGTTCTTGTTTCTATCTTTGGCCAGAAATTTGCCCTGAGGGAGTCTGTTTATTATGTCTGCTGCAATTACGACTTCAGTAGAAGTGTAGTTACAACAGATCGACGAACTCTTTCAGCGCTTTTTGTTCCGATCTGTGTGGAGAGGGGAACGAACACCTGAGTCCCAATATTGGCAGCTAATTACCATCTGATTCCCTTACTCTTAATCTTATACAGTTTTTATACTGATCACAGCAATCCCGTACAGTCACTCTTAAATTCCCTGTTAGAAGATTGATTATGTTCTCTAACCTTTCTATTATAAAATCTTTTAGTATATTCTCCAAATATTTAATTTCAACTTGAAGAAGATTCAGTTCATGAATTTTAGTGTTTGCAAGGTTTTCAAT
>JAWQRJ010001556.1:0-15542 GCA_033557515.1 Diorygopyx duplodentatus | reverse complement strand
CATATGGAAACTATGTATAAATTGTGTCACTTCAATAAATCGTTTTGAAAATGTTAGCAGAGTCTAACGAAACGTTACGAATTAATATTGTTTTCTTTGTAAATTAGCGAAAAAACCATAAACTTTATATATATGTTTAAAGGTATGCATTATAATACAGAGATTTAAACCACAGAACCACATTGCGGTTTTGTTGAGCGTGGTATAGCAACTTTGTCTAAACACCTATAATAAAACAATCTTCTGTAACCAAACCAAATTTAAACTAAAGCAATAAAACCAACATCGTTTGAATATTTGAGTATCGTTTGAGTATTTGATAAAGCGCTGCTGCAATAGAAATTATATTTGTTTTCAAAAAAAGCAGTGTATAATATTTTCCTTAAAAATATTAAGGAACATAGTACCTACCACGAACGCCACTGGTAGATTCTACTTCTACTGCATGTCTGCTAACTACGCATCTGTAAAATTTGCCACGTTTTCTTTAATAAGACAACTTGTATTAAAAGTTAGTGTATAAAATCAATTAATAAAATAAAATTTAAACATATTCCGGTTTTTGCTATGATATTAAAAATGAAAAAAATACTTTCGTTTTCTTCCTAAAATTAATGCTACGGACGGCGAAATGTTTACGATATGAACATTGAAATTTTAGAAATTACAATCCTGAATAGGTTGTTAGTATTATTATATCTATATTTAGTGTCATTATTCTTTCTAATTTATCTACTTTCGAAATATGCTTTACTTTCTCAATATTTATTTATGCCTACAGTTTTTTGAGTTAAATTAAAGATGACTCTAACTGTTATGCTCTTTAATTACTAATAAGTAATTAAATTGTCGGTTTAAAAAAGATAAGACAATATTATCGGGAGTTGTAAAATTCTTAAAACGACAATAATAACGATAATAATACAATAGAGAAGTAATTCTCTATTTATATTCTTTAATAAATTGAATCGATTTCCTCTTTAAAGTTTGTTCTCTCTCTAACCGTTCAGTCGCTATCAAAGATAGCAAATACAGATAAATGAGACATCATGCACATGTTGTAAATTAAACAAGTAGGTTGATGTAAATAGTAAATTGTAATTATTCATTCAATTTATTTCTTACCGTTACAAAATAAAGAACACTGGTCATCACATTTAGAAATTATTTCTATGCCAAGAAGGGAACGAACTAAACTTTTTCTTGTTGTAAAGAAATATAATTACTCTATACTTATAAGTAGATACTGTTTTATGTATGCATAATGTTTTCAGTTGTAATAAAATGATATTAAATTTTAAAATTATTACAGGTTCAATGTGAGAAAGGTTTTCTTATGTTAATGAATGCACTTGTATATTTTTTGCTTTAAATGTTATCTTTTCGACAAAAAAACTCATTAATGTGTAGTTTACTTCTAGGGTATATGTTGGCTCTACAAAGGACTATAAAGAAAGAAAGAATTCATTTATTATACCCTGTTCCTATCACCCACATTATTTAGTTACCTACTTGTAAAGAAAATATGTTAAGTTAACAGAATTCATTTTGTCGTCAACGTTAATTTTAAAAATAAATTTTAGTAAAACTGGTATACCGATCGTAAAATTTTAGTAAAACTCGTATATTCGTAATTCGATATTGGATATATTGAATACCGAATACCGGTATTAAGATTGTCGGTCCGATATTACATCCACTGTGGGAACTCCAGTGGGGATTCTTTGCAAACTAATAATGAGCATTGTGCTAATTAACAAAATCATTATTATGAAAACGCCATTCGTCAGTCCAATAAATACACTAAAATCATTTGGGTAGCAAATTTGACACACAAATGAATAAAAAAAATTGGAAACTATATTTAAAGTTCCATGTAGATCTGATTTTGAAAACTCTGTATCTTGTTCAGAGGTTTATTCTCTCGGTCACGGCAAATTTGTCATCCTGTCACTATACCCGTGTTATAATGGTATAACTGCGTACCCATAATAGATAAATTATAGAACAGAAGGCTAACTGTAGTGTATTTATGGCGAACAATCCGCAACAAAGGTACCTAATTACACCATAAACCTTTATGTACTTCACACAACTGTAAAAAACTTTACTTGCGCTCTGTTTAACCTGGCGGAAACTGTTAATTGGTAATAAGTCTATAAGGAGCAACATACGCGATACGCGGGGATACTTTTCGCTTGAAATTTCTCTCTGATTCTCATTCCACGTGCGTATGAAAGAAATTTGATTGGATATCAAGTTATAATGTGAGTTAGCAAGTTTTGCTTTTTTGTTTCTTATTCTTCTTGTTCGCCATCTTATACCTAGAGATAATGTTTGTAAGTGGTAACATAGATACACAGATATTTGTAATTTAATACCTTTGTGGGAGGTATCATGATAACGCGGTCACACCGGGCAGATACGTGATCTCCACATTTAATTGGCCACATCTCCGTTGACATGTTTAGGTTATGCAGTAACGGAACCCAGCTAGAAATTAGAGCGAAAAGAAATTCTCGTATACATTTCTCGTGTACACATACACGTATGGTGCAGCGGGAAGGGCCATTTTTCTCATTCGTCATTGAACCGGATCGCTAGAAAGCTACACTTAATCTGCATAGTAATGGGCTCATTACTTACAACAAGGGCAGTTAAAGTCTTTCGTTAGAGTTCGTGTGAATACTAATTAGATCACACGTACTTAGACAACTTTCTTTTTATCTGCTTTTACTCCAGCACCGCAAATTGTTAATCGTGCATTGTGAATTGTAAATGCAAAAGGTTAGATGCAATCGAAAGTTCACATTTAGCTTTTACTTGGTATTTCTTTAGAAATGCACAGCAGAGGATGAAGACATTTCCTTTGTTGCAAATTGAAAAAAAAGCCGAATGCCCAACGGATATTCGCAAGATATGTAAATTAATGTAGAGAAAGTCAAGAGGAAGTATTTCGTATTTTGTGTACGGTATATATTACAAATATAAATGTACATATATATCAAGGGAATTTAAGTTAGTCGATTGTATGATGAAGCGGAAGCGAGTTGAATATTTAGGATGAACGAATTCAAAAAGTTGTCAACCTTAAAGTTCCCAGAAAATAAATATGTTAATTTGCGATAATTTCTCGTCGATCGATTAATTAAAGACTTATTGTAAGTTCAGTGTTTTTATTAAAAATAGCATGCGTTCAAATATATCAAACTGGAATTTTGTTCACAACAAAGTTGCTCTGAATACACAAACATAGAAAATAATATTTTAACTTCTTGCCAACTTAAATAATAAACAAAAACAAATAACATAGTAAAAAATGGAAGTATAATAAATGACCAAAAATTAATCTAGTTCGAAGGGAAAAATACTATTTACAATACCGTATACAATGATTCAAAATCCATTTTTATCCCCAAGTATGCGAATTAAATTACGATTGGCTATTTTAAAATTGGCTTTCCAAAGTAGATAAAATTGTCTACATAAACAAAGTATAACTGAAAACCACGCTCTCATTGGAAATAGATAAAATTTAGAAACGGACAGCTTATTAACTACTAAGAATTAAACTAAGAAAATACAAAACAACACACAAAATCAAATAACCACCCTTCACTTTGAGCAAAGTTTTGCTTTCTTAACTTCTATGTAACGATTTTCAACAAACAACGATTTAAATTGATCACAAGAATTTTGCAACATTAGCAGTTGTCATGTTCTTTCAATTCAATTAACGCTTTAATGTAGCTTATTGATAATGACCCGTTTATTTTCATATCTAGATTCCAATAATTTCCAGGCGGTATCATAATTTGCTTCAGCCATTGAAAGATTAGTTCCTGCTCTTCACCCATTAATGTTCCTTCCTTTTAAATAGTGACATTTTTGAATTTTTGACAATGATTCGATACTATCTATTAAAGAATTAAATGTGTGGCAAAACTGAATATACTCTTGATAGCGACAATTTAACCAAGAATTTCGTATTAAGCACATTACTATTTAAGGCATTTGCATTTAATTATGAATTATCTTTTATGTTCGGTTTATGCGGTAAATCCTACCGCTAAAATAAAAAATAAAAAATTGACGTTTAAACGTTGTCATATTTTAGAAAAAAATTGGAAAATGACGAAAAGTTTAAATAAACTGGATTATTTATTCTATTGAACTAAATCGTGTTCTTTACTTTCCTAATAAATTATTTGACATATAAATTTAAAATAATTGATGATCAAAGTACCGGACTACTTACTTAAATATTGCAATAAAAAGCTAGTACTCAATATATGCAATGGATTGAAAAGCCACGGTGTCATTAAAAGAATAATTGCTATACTTAAAACAATCATTGCAACTTTGCAATTTTTAGCTGGACAGTGTTTGGCTTTTAGACGAACAAGTTTTTGTAATGAGATGAATACTAATTTTGTTCAGTTATATTAGACCATTTAGATAATGTCGAAAAGTGTAAAAACTTATAACTCATATATGCAAAGTAGTTATAGCGGACAAATTATATTTATTGTTATCCCAAATTATGAGTTGGATGTTCTAAATATTAGAGGGCTAATTTAGCACAATGGATCCAATACGGAAGATAAAAATATTGGCTCCCAAAAGCGCATCTTAGGCATCAAATCAAAGCTACTCCTTGTGATACTCATACTTCGAATTGCATTACAAGTTTACGGTAAACTGTAGTCGGGAAGTATTTGTTTTTTTTTAATTATTTAATTAAAAGTATTAAATAATTAAAAGTATATGGGTGATTTTGCAAAAATAGATTTTTTTGACTTTTTTATACTTTAATTAACATTAAATTGGATGATTATATTATCATTGTAAGGGAAGATAATAAGCGTCAATTTAGAGATAAATCGTGAAAAACGGGAAAAGAGATATATTTGTTTAAAAAAATTATATGAGTGTGCAGGAATTACACCTGAAGTCGGATTGTGTTTAGATGTTGAGGGCCAACACTTTCAACAGCTTTCATATACTTTTAATAAAGTTTACGTTTTCGTTCTATTTATTCTTCATTTATTATTGTAATTTTTAACTTTTTGCGTTTCGTTTCGTTTCGTTTCGTTCTGTACGTAATTATGAACAGCTGTTCAGAATATAACCAAATTTTTCAAGAAACAAGCAGGGTAGAAGAAAGAGGTGAGGCAACCAAAAATTATTTGACAAAAATGAAAAGGACCTTCATTTTCATTTAAAACGGGCAATAAAAAGGTTCCTTGAGAGCTGCAAAGGATGCCAACGGCTAAATTGTTACGCCACACGTTTATCAACATTTTCTTTTCCATAGATTGCCCTGAACTGAATTTTTTAAAAATATATTTGTTATATAGAGAAAGAGTCGAAAATGGAAGATTTGAAACGGCAGGTGCACCAAAACTGAAAAAAAAAATAGCATATTAACTAGAAAATTCAAATGACGGGCCAGTATGGCAGACCAAAAGTGAAATTAATTTGTTAATTTTAGTATGAAAGGATTCGTTTTTCGCCCACCATATTGATGGGCGAAAATTGTTTAATTATTTTTCTAGTGTTTAAGATTTTTTTGGTTGAACTGGCAATACAATTTTTTTTGTGTTAAATACAAAATTTTAAATACCAATTCTGTAATTGTAATTCATCTAAATTTCAGTTCCCTGGAAACATTTTCAATTTCCTGTCTCTAAAATCATAAATATAGAATTTTTGAGTAGGTGGTTTTCCGACAATAATAACATATTTTGTTTCGTGCCACAAACCAGTTATAATACATTAAATTTAGTACTAGCGGGATGGATAAAAACACTAAATAATTTCTAATTTAGTACTGATAACTTTAGTATGAAATAATTCCTAATTTAGAACTTTTTGGCTTCCGCATATCGATGGGATATTTTGAGATTTTTTTGATCAAAATAATCATTGTTCACTGAAAAGACCTCGTGAGAAAAGACGGAGGACAAATTTTAAACTTTAAGACCATTACACCTTAATCTGAAAACCATAATTTTAACTGCCAGTTAAGTGAATTTCGTTTGCCCACTCATTGATACAAAAAATAACATTCGAATTTATATATTCAACAATTATTTGGCAGAATTTAAAATATAGGCAACGTCATTTTTTCACAAAAACACAGCTAATGCAGTCGCAGAAACGAAACAATACTTTAAAATAAATAAATTAATGCACAAACAGATTCAACCATTGTAGATAACATAAATAAATAAATGAATGTAAGTATACATTTAGTTTTTTTGGTAATGATGTATAAATGTAATCTTTTAACTTTCTATATAATCTAGGCTTTCCGGTGATCCATGCGTTGGTGAAGAAACTCACGGTTGACGTTTCGCTGTACATTATAGACGGCATCTTTAGAACTAACTGATATCATCAGTTAGTTCTGAAGATGCCGTCTGTGATGAACCGCGAAACGCCAACGGAGAGTTTCTCCATCGACGCTGCGATCACCGGGAAGCCAAGAAGTAATTAAAATTCTTTTAATAAAGCGGAAAACAATATAACGGTTCGCATTCAAAAAAGAAAAATTCCTTTATATCTTTCATGATATCTGCATTTATACCCAAATTAATATCTTAACCTTATGTCTTGTACAGTATTACACTTTTTCTGGAAATATTGTTCAATGCACGTCTTTGCTTTCGAAAAGATCACTGCGACCATTCATACCTAAATTTAATGACCAATGTTAAGTATATTTGCTTCACGATACATGTTACCACAATTCATTAATATTCTCTGAGTGGATCAAAGGAACGCGTGCTTAAGTATCTCCATAATAGAAAAAAAGATCTGTAAAGGCTAAGGATATTGAAATCACAGAAATCTTTTTTGATAGTTCTAAGGTTTTGAAACTTTATTGGTTTTTTCTTCACGGGAACAACTACAAAGTTAAAGAGATCGAAGTGGACAAAATACTGCATATTTAAACTAAGCATCAAATTATTTGGATGCAACGGTTTACCTTTAAATCGTCAGCATTTTATTTTAGACTTATTAATTTTATTTTAGGGTGAGGGAGGGGTTACGAAAAAATCTCAAATAGAACAAGGGTTCGACTGGGGGCTTATTTGAAAGATATTTTGAAGATGGTGTATTTGTTTTGACAATTTTAGGTGGCTATGGCATTTGACAATTTTGACAATTTTTTTTTCATGCCAATCTAGAGTTATGAAAACAAAAATTTGCGTTTCCATGTGTGGTGTACGGTGGGTGTCTAATAACTTTTGGATGGGTAGAGGTAAAGGCTTGAAATTTTGAGATATTAGATGGCATCAAAAAAGCAATTTTTTGAGCTAAAAAGGGTACTTACCCCCTGCCTGGGGGTAAGGCAGGGAGTAAGTATCAGGCAAGGTGGTGGGGGTGCCTTCAAATTCTCATATAGAATTTAAGGTTATTAAATTAATAAAGGTATTTTGAAGGCAAATATACCCTGAAAATTTTAGGTGGCTATGACATGCCAATCCAGAGTTATGGTCATAAAAACAAAAATTATCTACCCCCTCCCACCAAGCATCAATAATCATGCGTTCTCTTTCATTCAGTGCCATTTTATCGCGATTATGAACGCAGTCAATTAATTGCATGCAACTGATTCAGTTATAAACAGCAATTTTTGTTTTCATGGCACACCAATATTATGCAAATAAATTTTTGTTATGTTATGCATGTATAACATTAAGTAATAACATACATTACGACATTCACGACGCGGGTGTTTTATTGATGTTCTAATTTCAATTTAATTAAATCTTTAAGCGATCCCTGCGAGATCCAAGTTTTAATAAATTTGTTGACATTGTTCTTAAGTAAAGAAATTCCCTCGGCCGTCTAACGGTTAGACGATTTTTGTTTCTTTTTCCCTTCACTTAATGTTTTTAAGTTAGTCTCAATGTTTGTAGAAGCACATCGTAGTTGACGTTCCAAGTTTTCGTCACTTAAAACGGCGAGCGATTTAGTTTTAATGAATTTCATATTCGAAAAGAACGATAAGTTGATTCAAAAACAATTGCAACTGTTTGTGCCAGGTGCCTGAAATGACGATGTAAGTGTTATAAAAATCATATTTTGATACTGTTTCAAAAATGTGGTTTAATTAATTTAATTACATTGTGACAATGAATTAACATTGTCACAATGTAATTAAATTAATTCCATTTACAGATTGCCTGGTACCGAATCCATGTTAACATTAAATGGTGATGAAAATATTATTAGTTTTCTTATTTCTTTAGCATATTTTGAGTAATTTTTAAATTTCCAAATCTTGAATCTTTTAACAACGAAAAATGTTGGGCGTTATTATTTTTAGACTGAGTTTCAAATAACAATAAATTTTTGTGAAATGCTTTTATTTGTTTATAATATTTGAAATTCCGAAATCGAACAATTTTTGAAATCTCGAATACGGCTTTTTAGGAATTTTTGCTCCAATTTTATAAAAGACAAATTTAACACTTATCTTTTGATTACGGTATAATTGTCGGTGATAATTCTGCCACTTATAGAAATGATTACAATTTTCTACACCTGGACTAAAATAACTTCACAGAGGAAAGCAAAGAACATTACTTATTCAAAAAAAATTATCGGGTCACATATAAACGCAGCAAATGCTTCCCTTTCCACCTGAAACACTTTTTATTGCAGGGATCATAAATTTATTTCTCATGACCTATACGTCCTTTTTGCTTTGGTAAACGAGGTTTATGGAAAACCTAACTCCTTTTATTACCTATCATAAAATTGCCAATTGCGGGAACTTTTGATGCAGGGCCGCATTTATACTGTATAAATGTTTATTGCAGCAAAAAGTTACGGTCACTTAAGACAAAAAAATCTCAGACATCGCCCCCAATCCGGCGGGGCGTAGAATGACACACGAGTTGCCACTCATGAGTCTAACCTCTAGTACTTTTTCCTTTTTCCTAGATAACTTTCATTATGTTTTTCATTTTATAGCCCCAATTAATTAGCGGGTTCCAAAGAATTCTAGGGCTAATATTTTTGAACACAAAAAGTTCCTAGTGAAAATTTAACAGAATTGGAACTTTAAAAAATAAAGATCTTCCGTTTGAAAATTCAATATTAATAGCAATTCTGACGAAATAATCAATTTCCATATAGGCAATTTTATTCGATGAATTCGTATATTGGTTTGCACCAACCTCCATTCAATATTTAATCACGATTAAGTCTTCAGTGGTAAATGCATTAGACATAATTAATTATTTAATCTAGCTCAATTTTCCCTAAACAATAATTTATGATGAATTGTCTCCGGGTTATTTCAGCCCATATATGTTGTTTTATGTGTTGTCATTCTTACTACTTATTATATTTTTACTGCGGATGATAGGTATGCGATAGTGTTCATAAATCATCAATTTCATTACGTAGGTATGTGGAGAAATAGAGTAAATGATGCACATCATTTTACATCATTAAATTTCAAAAAGACAAGTGGTAATAGCATCTGATTATGCATAACTGCTATGAATAGCGTACTCTCAAAGCTTCTACACACACGCTCTACTTACATCGGGTAGTTGTAGATAATTATCCTTTCAAACCTGACCTTAATATATGATAGAAATCTACTCTTTTCCACATAACTTTGAATCTCCAATACATTTGTGGTTAATAGCTTCTTATCTTCTGCTGTCTATGTACGTTGTAAATTATGTTAAATATAGTTTACTCCATAACTCATGTATGACATTTGTGTAGAAAATGAATGCAATTTTCTCCATAAATTTATTTTGACGTGTTAATAATTTCGTTTTAATCATTTCTTTAGGATCGTATGAGAGGATGCGCTCTTTAATAAAAATCAGAAAAGAGGCGGAAGGAAAGTTATAATTGATTACTAATTCCATAAGCACGCGTTTAAAAACACTTTCAACTTCTAACCACTAACAGTCCACGTGCGGATTATTTTTAAACACATTGTAAAAGCGTGAAAATATCCTATGTTCTGCTAGATTTGTAGGTTTCAATAATGTCTTCCAGGGAACACGAAATACAAACCGCCATAACTGTAAATAAAGCGTGATAAATCGGGTTATATGTGCGCGAAAAATTTACGAGACATAATGTATTGGTTTCAAGGATTTTACGTGACATTTCAACCTTGCGCTTACCGGTGTTGCGTAATAGAAAATATTCCTCCGTATGATGTTCTAGAGCGTTGTTTTTATGTTTATTTTTGGATTGTAAAATACGAAATGTTGGGTCTATTAATTAAAATATTTTCTAACATACTTTTAGTTACTTCTAAATTGTATAGGTAACAAAAAGAAAAGAATATTAACACAGCCACAAAAAAAATTATAAACGAATGCAAAATAATTCACTTATCAAATACGTTCCTAAAATATAATTTAGATGATTAATTAAATTTTTCAGTCATACGTACAGGTGCATTTGATTTATAGGAATTCTATTCCACTAAATTGAATTAACTTAGCAGTTATTTTTATCAAAGTAGAAAAATTTTAATTATACCTACATGTAATATCACAACTCTTATAACTCAAGGCGTAATAGTGAGGAACATAACAAGGAATTTCAGAAAATGATACCAAAAAAAAAACGCGTCATTACACTAGCTTTACATACAATATGCATATGATGGGTAAGTTTTGATTTTTTAATTCGAAAACTCGAAAAAAAGAATCCTTTCGATATAATTGGACCAGTTGTAAATCCTACTACTTGCAAGTCATTAAATTTATTCATGTTAGTTTAGTAATCAAAACTGTTACAGAAGTTGATTGATCAGATGGATCTTACGTCATTAGAGATACAGGATCACATGTTGGATTAATGTTATTAGTATGCAGGCTCTGAATAAAAAAAAAGTTCAACCTCGACAGCACTTATAATATTTGGATGATTCGTCTAACGAGTAGAATTTATGACCTTCCACATAGAAGATAGTGACCTGTGATGTCGTCGTATGAATGCACCATTTGTTACTACTTTTGCTTTACTTATTTCGGCCTTATAAAAACTACGGTAAGAGTTTTTTTCGGAGGACTAGAAGTTCTGTACTGAAACGTGTACGCTAGGCTGCATTAAGCAACTAAAGGTGTAACCGCATGGACTTCCTCAGAACGAACGACACTTCGAGAAGCAGCTTACAACATCTCTACAAAACATGCAGTCTTTTTTATCCACAGTTAATGTTAAAGTCATATATAAAAGTAAAGTTCAGTGAAGCAATAAAATTATAATACGTGTTTACAGCTTTCAATGTTGTTCAATGGTTAGAACGTCCGCCCGGATAGCGGAAAACACGGGTTCGAGTCCCGCCTCGGAGAGGTTTTTTTCCTTGAAAAATTTTTTTTGGTATATTTATATATTTACATCCTAAAATAGGAGTAATCCAGTCTTCTAGTTTGTTGAGAACTTGCTTTAAGGCAAGGTTCATCTTTGTTTGGCCTTCGTTTATTTGGAAAAAAAATTCCAGATACATTGCAAATGTTTCGGCTTTCTGGATGTTATTTCTCGCCAATACTCTGTTTTCTTTTCTTATGGGAGGGCCCTTTTAACCTTTTGGTAGCTATCAAAAAAAGGTCGCTATCCGACTCGTTATTTGTTGAATATGGGTTTTTAGTTGACTGTTGCCATTTTTTCCTGGCCTTACACTTTTATGCAACTGCGTTTATTGACTGATTTATCATTATTATTATCAAATCTGAAAATAAAAATTGGCAGAATGTTTCATTTAAAAAGAGCTGGAATCGAGCTTAAAATTCCATCTGTAGCCTTATATACATTTTAATACACGGGTTAAATAATGTCTTAGCACTCTAGTTATTTGATAAAACAAAGTAACGACATTCTAAATATCGTACACAATTTACTGTCTATTTACTCTGTTGTAGACAGGTAAGTTACACATAATAATTTTTAGGAACAACAATTCTAAATTAATAACAAGTAAATAATTTTTTAATATCCATTCTCAACACGAAATATGTGTTTTGAGAAATTGTACAAATTCCTGTAGTTTGAATGAAAATTCCATTTAAAATTAAAAGGAAACGCAGAATTTTTTTATCCAACTAATAATCTACATAAATATCCATTCTAAATGTTTTAAATTCTAAATCCCTCTCTGCAAAACATTATTTAAAAGGTGGTAAACATTGTATTTAAAGCTGTAAACTTAATTTTTTTTAATCTTGCATAAAAAATTATCCAAACAGCAAATTAAACTAAAAAGAAAGTTTACATAAATAACTTTAGAATACATATACATATATGAAAGTTTTTACACAATACAAAGGATGTAACATCGTCAGTGATTTTTATGGTGTGAAACCTATTATGGTATTTTTGAATGGTTTGGTAAATTATAAAAAAATACCTGCCATGTAATTTTTTACATATTTACGAATCCAAATTACTTATTGTAAGTTGAAATTTATTTGCTTTTGTTTCGGAATATTTAATCATTTTCGATTATCCGATATCAGACAATATAATTTGAAAATAATTTCTTCTTGTTAGTATCCCTACAGTTCATTGTTGTTCAGATAAAATTGGTTAAAAATTTGAACTGAACTCCTTGGATAATTTTAAAATAACTAATGTCGAAAAAAATACGTTAACTTTTATTCGAAGGGAATTTCGACGTAACCCTTACGATGTCTGCTAAATGAAATTTTGATAGATAATGTTTCAATCTTGAACTCTTGATTTCCTGAACAATTTTTGTGTAGTTTGGAAAATACTAACAGTATTTTTCTGATTTGGAAAATACTAACAGTATTTTCCAAATCAGAGTATAATGGTGATTGGAATGTTTCATGTCCACGTACCAATATTCAAATTTAGACAAAACCTTTTTATTTTTTGCGTAGAATGATAAATATTTGCGCAATATATATAATCTATTAGTAATAATATCTAAGGATGATATAATCTACGCAAAAAACAAAAGGTAGGTAAAGTATGTATTTTCATTAAAAAAATTAAGTTGGCCTTGTAATTGCCTTTCTAAACTACAGAACATTTGGATGAACCGTTTTTTTCAAATGATTTATTTTCAAGTCATTCAGGCTTGCGAGATTAAATGTCTCACCCTGTATAATGGTATATTCGAAATAAATATTATGTACAAATATCATAGACAGAGTGTTTACTAAATCTGCGGCAAAAATTCAGGGGGTTATTCCTTGGGTAAGATTTTTTGTCGTTGGATGATTTTCAAAAGGACAACATTCCAACTGAAAAATGCGAATTAAGACTTTCGATTTTTGGAAACAAAATTTTGAAGCTAGACTGGTAAGTTGAGATTTTTCTTAACGTATTGCACGTTGTCAATGGCTTTTGCATACTTTGATTCAAATCCCCCCAACTACTGGCGCTGATACTTTTTACTGATTACCCTTATCCTGATTGACCTTTCTTATGGCCTGCTCGATCTCCAGAGGATTTTTTTTATCTATGGGACCATTTGAAGACGTTTACGAGTTACATAAAAAAATTAAAATGTTCATCGCCCTGTATCTTCGAAAGAAAGTGCCTTTTCGAAAATTATCCAAGAATTAAAAAATCTTAAAATATCGCAAAGAATTGCCCCCTGAATTTAATTATATAATTGAAAATTGAGGGTGTATTGTAATTTTAGTTTATTTCCAAACACAACTAAACTCAATTGTTTGATTTTGGAATCCAGTTCAATCATATCTACCTTGACCATAAGTTTACTTTCTCATTTTCTGAAATTGAGCTGTGGCAATCATCTAGTGATTGATATTATTAACAAACATTACTAACCAAATAACAATAATTGTGAATAATAGTTGTTATTGTGTACATACTGTACATAAATATGTTGGTTGTAAGATAGCGTTATCTTTAATAGTGTAAACGTCACAATTATGTAAACAGGCAAATATAAATATTTCCTTTTCGTTGATTTTGCTTATTACTTACTTAACTGAAATTTGATTACAATATAATTTAATTATACCAGATTAAGATTTTTTCTGATTTATGCATTCATAAGTCATAAATTATATCAGCAGTTACTTGAATAATAAACAGATATATTATTTCGAAACTAATCTATGACAGCATAACTTTCTTGTTAGCACAAACGGCACGTTTAGAATTAGCGTTTATTATGTATCTGTTTATTTTAAATTAGCACAACTGAAAATCCATCAAAACTTATTCATTACTAATTAAGGAGTGCTTTTTATGATACAAACATTTCAAGTGGCAAATGGTTGTATTTGGACATTGGATTTAATGCAGTGGCATTTAATAGTGTGTACGAGAGACATTAATATTTATACGTGTCGAAGTAACACAGTGTTACGCCTTAATCATCAGCAACCTAAAAAATAACTAGAACTTGTAATTTATCTTCTAATTTGAAATGCAAATGTTTCCATTTAAAATTTGGTCTAGTGACATCATAGTCTAATTTTATCACCCAGCTAAACAATTTATTGACGAAACAGTATTTGAAGTGTCTACATAAGAACGAAACAAATGAATGAAAGGGACGTGATCGATAGAGCGAATAAATAATTAAAACAAACGATGAAAACATATGAACAACGTAACCCTGTCCCAGTTATAGCGACATTCAATGACGATGATATCAGAACACGTACGACCGTACAGAAACGGTCAAAACCAACTAGATCTCGTCGTCCTTGTTCAGCAGAAACAACATTAGCGCGCAAGATCGCCAATTAAATTTCAAAACAAGGTAAAGGTAAAACCGATCAAACTTACGTGGAATCTGCTCATAATTCTTACGAACGGCGTTGACTTTGGATGGTTTCCGTCGACATCCGACTTTTTCTTGCACAACTTATTTCCCATGGCCGGCTTCGAATTACATTTATCCACGAGAAATCGATATTTATTCGTAGTCGGTGTTTATTGCAACAACGAAAAGCAGCACACGGCGCGGTGATAGTTTGCGGTACACTAAGGCAAAGCCAAGCACACTTTCGCGAAGTAGACTACGGTTCTTTTTTGTTTGATGGCGATTTGCACGAACTACGCGATGGAGTTCCACCTCCACGGTTGCAGCGGCACACAGTATGAGAGCACAGATCGGCAATGAGTTTTCATCGAAAGTAGCAGACGGCTGTTGTCACTGACTAAAAAAGTCGATTATAGCTAGGTAGCATTGGCGGGCATGGACAGTACGTATTTAGACGAAAAGAAACGTCCAAATGAGAATTAAAATTAAAGAACGACTGATTCCACAACATGTGACTGCAATAATCATATGGAAGTCAATAGTCTATTCAAACGTAACTATAATAGTGTATAGTGTAAAATTATTTATATTATGGATGTCCCACAGGTTGTCCCACCGGGAACCGCTGCGATCGATTATGGAAAAACTACATTTTTGGATTCTAGACAGATTTCGTGTATCATGTCTTATACCTAAATCTAAGCGTTTTTGACATATTCAATTTTTTATGTTAAAAATGACGTTTGCAGGCCCTAAAATAATTATCAATTTC
>JAWQRJ010001555.1:0-15546 GCA_033557515.1 Diorygopyx duplodentatus | reverse complement strand
TAGGAAGAACTTCAATGCAGAACAGTACAGGCAGTACAAGATCATGCGAAAGCAGAGACTCACACCGGCCAAGTATATTAGAGTCATGAACGAACGCATCCTGACGCTCAGGAAAAATCCGCCTGGCAAAAAGAAGCCTTCCTCAAGATGCTGCAACGGGAAAGATGCAGCGCGTCCCCGTCCCTAAATGCCATCCGATCACCCGATACTAAGTGGGACTTGGATCTGAAGACGAAAACAGCTTACTACACCCAGCTGTACTCACAAAGCGACCCGAGCATAAAAACACCAATTTTTTCAATCGATGACTTCATCAGCTGAGATATGCAAAACCAGATGACCCTGATGTTACTGCAATACAAATGGCAACGATAACAGCCAAGGGGATTCAGAAAATGTCGCCGTGGAAAGCGCCAGGCTTGGACGAGGTGTCTGGCTACTTGTACAAGGTCCTTCCTTCGGCCAAACAATACCTCATCGGCCACGTCAGTCGCACCATCCAAGAAGAGTACCCTCTGTGCCAGGAAGCAACGTAGCTGCCAAAGTCGTACTGATTCACAAAGTAGGCGACACCAAGGATCCAGCCAATTACAGGCCGATATAGCTATTAAATACCGATTACAAGGTGCTGACGGGAGTCTTGGCTGACGTGATCCAGGACAAAGCAGGACACCTGGTACCGAGGGAGCAGCTCTGCAGACCGAAGATCTAGGGTATTCTGATGGATAGGGCGGAGGCGCAGGTATCTCGTATGTGCAAAAGGGCGCACGTCTCAATATGGTACGATTTCAAAAAGGCCTTTGATTCCATCAGCCATTACGCTATAAAGAGACTTGTCGCAGCATTACCGATACCGCAGAAGCTTAAGGCAACGGCGAGAAATATGGTGAATCTCTGGAACCTCTATATACCAGGGAGATAGCTTGAGTCTGCTGCTCTTCAATCTCATAACAGCAGGAATTCTGCACCAACTTCTGAATGACGAGGAGATTGCCAAGAACACCAAAGGGAGGATAGCAGTCATAGCGTATACATATGGACGACATCAAGGTCCACACTTCCATCCAAAAGGCAGCAAAACTCGTCACTGAGAGATTGAAGACAGGTGCAGGTGAGCTAGGACTGCAGCTCAACGTTACCAAATGTGGAAAGTACAGTGAACGCGACCCAGAGGGAGAAGATTTCCACATCCAGTCCATCAAAAATGCCTATAAGCACCTGGGGCTATACCAAACGGCAAAAGCCCAGCCTATAAACATGGAAATGGTGGAGAAACAAATTCTCGAAAAAGCCCAGCAGATCTTCGAGTCCAAGTTGACTAGCTTCCAAAAGAGGTGTCTATTTAACGCGACCGTAATTCCAACTGCGGTATACGTCACGGGAAACATCAACCCAGAAGAATCGGTAACCACAACGCTCCTTTAGGTGCAGGGTGCAGGCACGGATGGAAGAGGAGCTGGAGCTCCTCTTGGAGCAAATAGCGGAACTCGCACTGAAGAAGATCGGAAAATGGCTGGAAGACAGGAAGCTGCAGATAGCGATGGAAAAGACGGAGGCCGTTATGCTTGTGTGAAGGGAAGAACGATGACAGAGTGGCGGAGAAGATGGGAGAACGATGACATGGACGGAGAGAACGCACAGAGAGTTGGGTTTCCACCTGACCCAAGCGATGACGGGTGCTTTCAGGTGGATCGGGAAGGCGTCGGGGGGAGATTGTGTGTGGTGTGAGACGACGTGGATACGGCGGAGCACACGCTGTTCGAGTATAGAATGTTCGAAGAGAGCGCTCTGCGCCCTGCAGATGGAGAGGGAACTGGGGACAAAGTGGCGAGTGGACACCATGGCGCCGGCGATGCTGAGGGACGAGGAAAGCTGGGGGAGAGTGGAGCAGTTTGTGGAGGACCTGATGAGGAGGGAGCAGGAGAAGGAGCGACAGATGGAGGCGAGCCGGCTGGAGGAAGAAGCGGCGGGAGAGGAGGGGGTAATGATGACGACGACGGAGTGAGTCGATAGACGCGGGTCGGTCCGAAGTAATGCGGAAGCGGTTCCGGACAGGAGTTTCTAGAGGAGGGGTTTTAGTGGGTAGACTAACTGGGATTCCCACACTGGAGCGTGCATAAAGCATTTCCCCTCCTCCCAAAAACAAGGTGCAGGGAGCTAGACAAAAAAATACGGAAGATCGTGGTGGTCCAACAAATCAAGACCAAGAGCTCCTCCAACCAAAGGTTCTACTTGCCGACAACGCTAGGGGGCTGGGCTTCAGGAGTATCGAGACCGAAACCTCGATACAATATGTGAGAAGATATTGGTACCTGATGTCGAGTGAAGAACTGGAGACAACCAGAGCCCACTATCAGTGATTGGCTCAGGGGGTACCAGCATGTTCTTCGGAAGTTTGACATTCAGGACGCGGAGTTGGGAGAGGCCGGCGAACAGTGCAAAGAAGTCATTAAAACTATCCACAGAAGCATCACCACCGAAAGCTTACAAATATGGTCGAAGACCATGCACTACCCAAAACTTGTTGCCAGATACCAAGGAAAGGTGGTATTTTCCAGCATTGAGCAGCAAGCACTTGGATAGCACTAACTAGGGAACACAGGCAAGTGTGTCTCACCGATTTATACTTACACTTGGATAGCACTAAGTTAGGCCTACTCAACACGGCAGCCGAGGAACAATGGTTTGCAATGTGTAGAATTTGTAGTGGGCGGATGTAAGCATCCCTACAATAAGCGGCATGACTACGTTGCTTAGTGGCTTCTCAAAACCATCCTGGAAGTGGTCGACGCCCCGGAAGGGATCCGGAGAGCCCTTCACATGGGAAAGGCGAATTTAGATGCACAGTACGTAGACGGCAATGATCGGACGGTCTCCATCACGTCTGAACTCTCAATCCTCACCACCCAGAAATTCCACCACAACAAACCAGATATAGCGGTCAGAATCGAAAAGGACGACGAGGCGAAAATCTATGTCTTTGAGGTCGTAGTACCCCACCTACAGAACTACGAGATAGAAAAGGCCGTCAAGAAGGTGCGATACGGCAAAAATTCTAAAACGCACGTGACCCACCTAAACTACACTAGTGTTGGGCGAGACGGCAATCTGGTGGAAGAACTGAGGCAGATGCACAGATGTCCAGTCAAGTTGGGAGTGATGGTCATCGGTTGTTATTGAGAAATCCTGGAAACGGACACCCATAAAGCGTTCCAGGACACACTGAGGGATCTGGGAACCACCGAAGCCCAGATAAAGCAGCTCCTCCAGAATGCGGCTTACAGCGCCATGACGGGGACCGCCAAGATCCTTCTGACGCACGTGGGAAGATAGGCGACAGGCTGACAGAAATGTGTTTTCATTTCATTTATCTGCGATATTTTACAAAACTTATGTGATATTAGGGATATATGTACTATATGAGTGATGATGTTAGAACCACCGATACCGATGAGATAAAAGTCATTTATGGCGATTCTGTATTAGAAGAGGATCTAGTTTAATATCTCTATATAATCTGGTACCGAAGTTAAACAGCAGTAGGAGTTTTTACTGCTTTACATAAGTAGCCTCATACAGCAAGCGTTGGCAGAGAATTGAAAGACATTTAAACTGAGATATCATAAGACGCCTTTTCAGATTACAGCTCTCATTCCCACGGTTATATTATCGTTCAATTTTAAGAAATTATTAACAAATGCTAGTAGGTAGCTTTACTAATTACTGTGAAAGAAGTTTTTTTTATCATTTACTTTTATGTATCTTAACGTAGTTTACTGAGTTTCTCCATGGTAATAATAAAAAAACGTAATTACCACGAAATTTTAGTTGATACATCTGATTGCTAATACTTTTGATGGCAGAATATTACGTAAAATTATTTAAAAAAACATGCATCGGCCGGGAATCGAACCCGGGCCGCCCGCGTGGCAGGCGAGCATTCTACCACTGAACCACCGATGCCGACGAGATGAAAATCATTTATGGCGATTCCATAGCGTAGCGTGTTTAATTCTTAATAAAGTCAGCTCTGCAGGCCGAAGATCTGGGGAACTACACAGGGTATTTTGATGGATAGGGCAGAGACGCAGATATCTCGTATGCGCAGAAAGGCTCACGTCTCAATATGGTTCGACTTCAAAGTCTTCGATTCCATCGGCCATCATGCCATAAAGAGACTTGTCGCTGCATTACCGATACCACAGAAGCTCAAGTCAACAGCGAGAAGTATGATGAATCTCTGGAACCTAGAATACCTAGAGATAGAAGAGGTCGTCAAGAAGGTGCGATACGGTAATAATTCAAAAACGCACGTGCCCCACCTCAACTACACTAGTATTGGGTGAGACGGCATTCTGGTGGAACAACTGAGGCAGATGCACAGACGTCCAGTCAAGTTGGGAGTAATGGCTATCGGTTGTTATGAAGGAATCCTGGAAACGGACACCCATAAAGTACACTGAGGGACCTGGGAGCCACTGAAGCCCAGATAAAGCAGCTCCTTCAGAATGCGGCTTACAGCGCCATGACGAGGACCGCCAAGATCCTCGTCATGCAATTTTTTTAATTTCATTTATCTGTGATATTTTATACAATATGTGTGAGATTAGAGATGAAAGTCCACGATGCGGATGAGATGAAAGTCATTTATGGCGATTCCATAATCTAAAATAAATCTGAATTAGATATAAACTGTAGTTGAGATGTGGCGTCGTATCTACTTTGATATCATATAGAGTTTGATACGATAGTAAGAAATAATATAAAAAAAATACTAAGAGCTGTGGCCAGACACAATCCATCAAGGAGGCGATTTTGGCGGTCTGATTCTTGCTGATGTTGAAGATTGTTGGCTGCATAGGCAAAAAGAAGGAAACTCCACCGCACGCAGACATCGAAAAATACATCAAACAATTGGAAGCTCGCGTTGTGGTCGCCAAGGAGATCCATCAAGCAACTTGTTCAATGCAGCTTTACTCAATGCAGAACAATACAGACAGCACAAGGTCATGCGTACGCAGAGACTCACAACGTCTAGGTATAATACAGTCATGAGCGAACGCACCGTGACAACCAAGAAAAAATCGGCCTGGCAATAAGAAGCCTTCCTCAAGATTCTGCAAAGTCAACCCGAGCAAAAAAAACACCAATTTTCAATCTCCATCAGCTGAGATCCTCAAAGCCAGACAACCCTGATGTTATTAATGCACAAATGGCCCACAACAATAACAGCCAGGAAGATTCCGAAAATGTCGCCGTGGAAAGCGCCAGGCTGAAACAAGATTTTGGGCTACTTGTATAGTATCTTTCTTTATGCAAAACAATCCACGTCAACCGATTATAGACCGACCTCGTTATTAAACACCGACCACAAGATGCTGACGGGAGTTTTGGATGACGTGATCCAGGAGAGAAAGCATATCACCTGGTACCGAGAGAGCAACTCTGCAGGCTGAATACCTGGAGAACTATGCAGGGTATTTTGATGGATAGGGCAGATGTGCAGATATCTCGTACGTATATAGAAGAGCGCACGTCTCAATATGGCACGATTTCAAAAAGGCCATCTCCCACCATGCCATATCGATACTGATCGCAGCATTGCCGATTGCAGAAATTCAAGACAACAGCGAGAAATATGGTGGATCTTTGGAACGTAAGTATAAAATCGCCTAAAGATCGATGGGCCACGATACACATGAAAAATGGCATATACCAGGGAGATAGCTTGGGCCCGCTGCTTTTCAATTTAATAACAGCAGAAATTTTGCACCAACTTCTGAATCACGAGGAGATTACCAAGAACACCAAAGGGTGGATGGCGGTCATAGGATATATGGATCACGTCACGGTCCACACTTGCAGCAAAAAGGCGGCAAAACTCGTTACCCAGAGATTGGAGAAAGATGTAGGTGAGCTAGGCCTACATCCCAACGTCACCAAATGTAGAAAATATGGCGAACGTATCCCAAAGGGAGAAGACTTCCACATCCCATCCGTGTCTAATCTCTGGAATCTAAGAATAAAATCGCCCAAAGATCTAGACGCCTGTGTAAAAGGGCATATACCAGGGAGATAGCCTTAGCCTGCGGCTCTTCAATCTCATAACAGCAGGAATCTTGCACCAACTGCTGAATGACGAGGAGATTGCCAAGAACACCCGAGGGAGGATGGCGGTTATAGCGTATATGGACGACATCAAGGTACACAATGTCTATAACGAAACTCTCAGGATGGTGCAACTGAAACCGAGTATAATAAACAATTAACATGGTGATACACAATTAAAACAACAAGAAAACGTAATTACCACGAAATTTGAGTTGATGCATCTGATTACTAATATTTTTGGTTGGCAGATATGTAAAATGATAAAATTACCCCACTACTTATTAATAACATTATTAATAACAGTGGGAATCCTACATCAATTGTTACATGACGAAACTATCGCCAAGGCCACCAAAGGAAGACTGACCATAATAGACTACAAAATACACGGACGCAAGAAGATAAGGAAGCTTGCAAACAGGTTATTAGCTCAATCCGAGAAAGAAGCACCACAGAAAGATTACAAATATGGTCTAAATCCATGCACTATCCCAAGTTTGTCGCCAAATGCAAAAATAACATTCCCAGCACCAAGCAGCAAGCACTTGGATTAAAGCAAATTATGCATTCTCGGCGCGGCAGCCGATGAATAATGGTTTGGCAATGAGAGGACTTCCCAAAGAACATAAGTAATGTAGACTATGTAAATCCTATTAACAAACATCATACCACATAGTAAGTGGATGTAAACATCCCTACAGCAAAAGACATGATTATGTAGTGGTCTGAAGATTATCCTAGAAGTTGTTGATGCCCCAGAAGACATTAAGAAAGCTCGTCATTTCGGAAAGGAAAATTTAAACGCCCAAGATATTGACAACAAAGGACGAACCATAACCATCACATCGGGCCTCCCTATTTTGACTAACCACTAACCTAAGGCTCCCAATAAACAATATCACAATAAACCGGGTGTGGTAGTCAAAATCCAGAAAGATGTGCAAACCAAATATTCGTCTTCGAAGTCGTAGTACCTCACTTACAAAATCATGAGATGGAAGAAACCATAAAGCAGGTACGATATTTCATAAATTCGAAGGCAAACGTCGCCCACCTCCATTACACCACTATAGGACGAAACGGCAATCTAACAGATGAACTAAAATAAATGTATAGATGTATAGTTCGGCTAGGCACATTGGCGATGGGCTGTTATGGAGAAATACTTAATACAAACATCCATAAAATGTTCCAAACTATATTAAAAGATCTGGGCACTACAGATACCCAAATAAAATAACTTCACTAAAACGCCGCTTACAGTGCCATGACTGGGACCGCCAAGATCCTCCTTACGCATGTAGGAAGATAGACTACAAATAAGCAAAGATGTATTCTTCATTTCAATTATCAGTAATATTCGTATTACCTATATGTTGTATTCTAGATAGTTGTATATAATGAATAAAAATATTGAACCACCGATGCCGACGAGATGAAAGCCATTTATGGCGATTCCATAGCGTAGCCTGTTTAATTCTAGATCAAATCTGAATTAGAATACTTGATGTAGTTGAGATGTGGTGTCGTATCTACTTTGATATCCTATACAGTTCTTTAATACCATCGCCGCCGAAGAGAGGATTGAAGAGAGGCCCGAAGAGAACACGGAAACCCCAACAAGCCAGGAAAACAACCACCTAGGAAGACAACTGGAAAAAACCATCACCCTGATGCACAGCGGGAATAGGTCAAGAAGACTCGCGAAGTTCTTCGTCGCGTACGGCAACCCTTGGATTCGGAAGATCGACTACCACCTGCGTAAGAAGATCCAAGAAATAACACACACAGACCTGTGGCCAGACACAAATCTATCAAGAAGGCGATTCTGGCAGCCCGATTCTTGCTGAGACTGAAGATTGTTGGCTCCATGGGCAAGAAACAAAATCCACAACACGAAGGCACCGAAAAATATATTAACCAATTGGAAGCTGAAATGAGGTCGCCCAAAGAGATCCAGAAAGCAACTAGGAAGAACTTCAATGCAGAACAATACAGACAGTACAAGATCATGCGAAAGCAGAGACTCACACCCTCCAAGTACATTAGAGTCATGAGCGAACGCATCATGACGCTCAGGAAAAAATCCGCCTAGCAAAAAGAAGCCTTCCTAAAGATGCTGCAAAGGGAAAGATACAGTGTGTCCCCGACCCTAAATGCCATCCGGTCACCCGATACTAAGTTGGACTTGAATGGAGACAGCGACAGCTTACTACACCCAACTGTACTCACAAAGCGACCCGAGCATAAAAACACCAATTTTCAATCGATGACTTCATCGGCTGCGATCCGAAAAACCAGATGACCCTGATATTAGATAGATGCAATATAAATGGTAACAATAACAGCCAAGCGAATTCAGAAAATCTCGCCGTGGAAAGCGCCCGGCTTGGACGAGGTGCCGGGCTACTTGTACAAGATCCTTCCTTCGGCCAAACAATACCTCATCGGCCACGTCAGTCATATCATCCAGGAAGAGTACCCTTTATGTCAGGAAGACCGATCTCGTTGTTAAATACCCATTACAAGGCGCTGACGGGAGTCTTGGCTGACGTTATCCAGGACAAAGCAGGACACCTGGTACCGAGCAGCTCTGCAGGCCGAAGATCTGGGGAACCATGCACGGTATTCTGATGGACAGGGCAGAGTCGCAGATTTCGCGCATGCGCAGAAACGCGTCTCAATATGGTACGATTTCAAAAAGGCCTTTGATTCCATAAGCCATCACGCTATAAAGAGACTTGTCGCAGCATTGCCGCAGAAGCTTAAAGCAACAGCGAAAAATATGGGGAATCTCTGGAACCTCAGAATAAAATCGCCCAAAGAACTAGGTGCATCGATACACGTAAAAAAGGGCATATACCAGGGAGATAGCTTCTTGAGCCCGCTGCTCTTCAATATCATAACGGCAGGAATCTTTCACCAACTGCTGAATGACGAGGAAATTGCCAAGAACACCAACGGGAGGATGGCGGTCATAGCGTATATGGACGACATCAAGGTCCACACCTCCAGCCAAAAGGCAGCAAAACTCGTAACCGAGAGATTGGAGACAGGTGCAGGTAAGCTAGGACTGCTGCTCAACGTCACCAAATGTGACTAAACCAAATGTCATCAAATATGCTGACAAGAAATGTGTTTTCATTTCACTTATCTATGATAATTTATAAAACATGTGTGATATTAGATATATATGTACAATATGAACAAAGATGTTGGAACCACCGATGCGGATGAGATGGAATTCCTTTAAGGTGATTCTCTACTAGAAGAGGATCTAGTCTAGTGTACCAAAGTTAACACGGGTACGAGTTTTTACTGCTTTACATAAGTAGCCGCATACAGCAAGCGTTGTTCAGACAATTGAAAGACCTTTCAACGGAGATATCATAAGACGCCTTTTGAGACTACAGCTATCATTCCCTCGGTTACGCATTCGATCATATTGTTGATAGCATTATGGTTCCATTTCAAGTTATTATTAACAAATGCTAGTAGGTCGCTTTACTAATTACTCTGAAAGAAGTGTGTATCATTTACTTTTATGTATCTTAACGAGTTTGCTGAGTTTCTCCGTCGTATTAACAAGAAAACGTAATTACCAAGAAATTTTAGTTGGTACATCAGATTGCTAATATTTTTGATGGCAGATTATGTAAAATTATTAAAAAAAACTTGCATCGGCCGGGAATCGAACCCGGGCCGCCCGCGTGGCAGGCGAGCATTCTACCACTGAACCACCGATGCCGACGAAATGAAAGTAATTTAGGGCGATTCCATAGCGTAGCGTGTTTAATTCTAAATAAAGTCAGCTCTGCAGACCGAAGATCTGGGGAACCACACAGGGTATTTTGGTGGATAGGGCAGAGACGCAGATCGTGAGCCGTTCTGCCATACGGGATGGCAGAACGGCTCACGTCTCAATATGGTTCGACTTCAAAAGTCTTCGATTCCATCGGCCATCATGCCATAAAGAGACTTGTCGCAGCATTACCGATGCCACAGAAGCTCAAGTCAACAGCAAGAAGTACGATGAATCTCTGGAACCTAGAGAACCTGGAGAAGAAGAGGCCGTCAAGAAGGTGCGATACGGCAAAAATTCTAAAACGCACCTGACCCACCTCAATTACACTACTGTTGGGGGTGATGGCCATCGGTTGTTATGGAGAAAACCTGGAGAAACCCATAAAGCGTTCCAGGACCCACTGAGGGATCTGGGAACCACCGAAGCCCAGTTAAAGCAGCTCCTCCAGAATGCGGCTTACAGCGCCATGACGGGGACCACCAAGATCCTTCTGACGCACGTGGGAAGATAGGCGACAGGCTGACAAGAAATGTGTTTTCATTTCATTTATCTGTGATATTTTATAAAACTTATGTGATTTTAGAGATTGGTGTAGTATATGAATAAAGATATTAGAACCACCGATGCCGATGAGATGAAAGTCATTTACGGATATCCAGTACTGTAACCTGTTTAATTTTAGATGATATCTGAATTATAGATATAGCTTAATGTGATTGAGATGTATCATAAACAAGCTGAGAGTAAAAGCTCCCAAAGATTTAGGGGCATCAATCCACGTAAAAATGTGTACTTTGGTGTCTGTGCAGGATTTGAAAAGCTCACGATTAAGCTTCGTATCACGGAGTGAGTGGAAGTTATCAACGCCGCAAAGGAGATTCGGAGAGGCCTTCAAATGAGAAAGGTGAACTTGGACGCCCAATACTCAACATCACGTTTGGCCTCCAAATTCTCACCGCCTAGAAACTTCACAACAAACGGGACCGCAAAACTAAAATTTGCTTCTTCGATGCCGTGGTTACACACCCACAAAACTACGAGGTAGAACAATCTGACAAGCATTTATGGAAATATCTCGTGAGCTAACTCAACAATAATACTGTTGTGCGTGGCCGTAATCTGGTGTAACCACTGAGGCAGCTGCACAGACGTCCAGTCCAGTTGGGAGTAATGGTCGTCCGTCGGTTATGGAGATATCCACAAGATGTTCCAAGCCGTACTGAGATGCTAGGATCTTCCTGGTGCATGTGGGAAGATAAGACAAGCGAAGAAATATTGCACATTTCAAATTTTTCATTTCATCTCATACTGCATGCTATCAGTTTGTTCCAACTTATGCGAACACAACGACTGATTGACAATTTGACGACTTGAAGATAAAGGAATATTATCTTTGTCTAATTGCAATGCAGCGGCGGCCGTAGTGGATGTATTACCAAATTTTGTTCGAGATTGTTTAATCCATCTACTATAGTCTCCTATGGTTTAATACACACTTCTTTTATGCACTTTCCACTGAATCTGTCCAAGAGGAGGAGTTTATTGGACTGGTGGGGATCAAATCCAGATATAATCGAAATATACATTTGCTGAACCGCTCTCTGTTATATTTTGTTTGACATCTTTCCCATTATGGAAACAATCTAGAATTACTCCAGTATTCAAGTAAGTTAATAATTCCGTAATTCCGAACTGTATACCAATCAATCATTATTCTTTCGAATTTCTCGAAAGTTTTAATGCGTTAGCTCCAGCTATGTATTGAGTCAATTCATGAGGATACAATCAATGGTAACGAGCTTGGTTGTAGTATCACAATAACTTGCCGAAGTTGCAGATGATGGAGGTGAAGCGGACTTGATTTACACGAATTTCATGAAGGCGTTCACAAAATTACGTACTTAAAAAGTTATTGAAATTCTATTTCATTGTACGAGTATGCAGAGTAAGGCGATTTTTACTCTTTCAAATTCGTTCCAACTTCAGGTGCACTGTAAGGCACATGTTTCAATCTGGAACTCTAATTATTTAACATCTATCGGTGATCTGAAGATCTATGCGCGTACGTCTACTTTGGATGATGCTGATCAGGAGAATCGCATTATCGCCTGATGCTTCGAAAATAAATTGCAGCATAAAAGTGTACCACTTGTGAATGATCTTGATCTAGGAGTATTATTCAATAGTAAATCAAGTTTTGCCTCGCATGTCGAGAGTATGTGCTCCAGAGCTGACCACTGTTGGGCTTTGTCTTTCAAGTTATGGATCGACACACTGATGTGGAAGGATTGAAGCGACTGGAACAGATCGATTTTTCAGATTTCCTGGCCAAGTTGGTGCGATTCCATCTTATGATATTTTTCTTTGATCAACTAGTTTTGGTACTCGATAATCAATCGACGTCTAGTCCAATCTCAATCATCTGAAAATAATTGAAAACCATATGAATATTTTATTCTTACCATGTATTAAATCATATAGTTCAGTAACAATAAAACAATGCTGACAATCATTGTTGTGCAATGAGTTCACAGAACACTAAATAGCTGTTACATCTCGCTTCTTTAATTAACTTATTACTATTTGCATAAAGCATAATCATTAAATCTTTGGGGCTTTCTTATCAGTTGTTTATAAGGTTGAGCATTATCGTCGATCAGAATTGCAGTAAAGCACCCACCTTCTCGCAGATTTTGCTCTAGTCGGGGAAACAAAGTTCTATGAGGCTGCTTTCTGTCGGGGTATACTCCTGCAGTTGAATGTCACCTTATATAGGTACATAACAAACATATCCGTAGCGTAATGGCGTTTTCATAGTTTGAAAACGCCATTATCAATGTAGAATATGAATAATTGACGACAACTACAACTTATGACGTAAGAGTGATTTAACAATATTATTGACAGATGTATAGTCTTTTGTTTCAATCATGGATAGTGTGGTGTGGGTTAAAATCTCCGTGGAATAACCTCGAACCTTATATTGTTGGGGAGGGAAAAAATCAAGTAATTTTGTAATGTCAAAATCAACTATGGTTTCCATTTAAAAAATACAACTTTAGGTCATATCTCAAAACTGGCGCAAGCTAAAAAATATTTTTATAATCCATCCTACAGAATGTTTTGATATCTATAGCTTTTTCCCCTCGAAATTTTTTGTTACGATAAAAATAATAATGATAAATATTCACATTAGAAGAAACTGACAATTTCCAGTTTTTTCAGGATATCTAGTAGGCGATGCATTTGTTTGGAAAAACAAAAGAAGGTCTGCACAGCTTAGATAAACACCCCCATACTGTTCCAGTTAACCGAGTCTGTAGCTCTTACTGTTTCCAAGATACCAATGGTGAGCGAGCATCGAATTTATATCTTCATCTCCTTCAGTTGACTTTTTTATTCGTTTTTTTGATAGTTTGGATTGTACATTCCACTTGACTATTCGATTGGTGATAATGTGGAGACGATACTTATGTATTTGAAGCTTCTACTTTTATACAATGTCTCTATTCTGAGCTATTTAATTGTTTAATGCTATGTGACATTACTATATTTGGTATTCCATGTCTGGAAAATAATCTTTCATTTTGTTTATGATGTTGCTGCTGGTTTTATCAAAAATGTTTGGTTTATTTATTTCATGTATGTCCATTTCTACTTTTTGCCAAGTTTCATTTTTATTTGGTGTAATATCATCGGCTCTCTGTTTGAATTTTTATTATATTAATTACATATCAAGCAATTTTGTATTAAGCTTTCTTCGTATTCATTTGTAGCTTTTATTAATTGCTCGAGTTTTTCGTCTCGTATGTTGACTTTTTTTCTGTTATAAAAACATGTGCTTCTAAATCACTGTTTTCATTATAAATATCTTTTATATTAGTTCTCGATTATGTATCACCTAATATTAATTGTTAATTAATTTGAAATTTTTGCAGAGATCAATCTCTCTGGAAAGTTATTTAAGGTTTCTTTAAATATCGCAATTAAAGATTTGGTGGCCCGGTTTTGCAGTTATTAGTTGTCCATAGACAGTTGATGCAAATTGTATTGGTTTGTTGTTTTGAAGTAAAACTGCTCCTACAAGATATTGTAGTGTTGGACTATCTATTACTAATTTGTTTTAATTCTTTGAATGCTTGTTCTTGTTCAATTCCCCAATTAAAAACATTATTTTCTTTAACTAAATATGTTAGCAGTTTTGTTTTGTAGATGAATTCTTATTTAGAGGAAGATCTATAAATCTTCCTCTAAATAAGTTATAAAACCTAAGAAACTTCGTACATCTTTCTTGCAAACAGGTGTGGATGAAATGTCCACACCTGTTTGCAAGAAATGGATCGTGTTTTTCTTCATCTACACCTATATCATCTTACATTTAATTTTTGATTTATATACTTTTTTAATTGTTGCGTCTACAAATACAATAGCCAAATCGTTTATGTTTAATTATGCTATTAACATTAAGTTAAAACATCATCATTGAGGTTTTCATGTTTACAAGTAACTTCGTCAATGTATTTTTTACATTTGGATAGTACATTAGAAAAATGATTTAATTTGTTTCGTGCATTACAGGTTTTTCTAAATTTTTCTAGTTATTTATTTATTTTGAGACATTCCAGTCCATTTTAATCGGGTTTAATTATTGAATATGTCAATAATAAACTGTATTTAAAAATGTGACCTACACATGTTTCGTGTATACTTACACATCTTCAGGGACCGCTGCGAATATTTTAATTATGCGGTTAGTAATATTGTGCAGGTTCTGTATCTTGTAGTTGTGTCTTGTTTGGATGTCGGCGCTTTTTGATGGCGTCGGTTTGTCGTAAATCGGCAGACGACCTTGAGCTTGTTTGCATTTCTTTGAGATGCTGTCCGAAATTTTCCGTTAAGGTGCAGCATTCTCTTTTCTAAAATTATTTTGTCTTCTTGGAGTAAGTAGTTTTTCTCTTACTGCATCATCCCTGATATGCCGGTTTTCACACTGATTGGTTTTGTTTTTTAAGTCTGTGGCGAATGCGACGATGAAAAAACTTGTATCGCTTCTTTGTATTGTTTTCGTAAGTAAGATTTCCTTTTGGTAAGAAGTAATTTAATTCAGTAATTTCGCGCTCAGTATATCTATTTTATCTTTTTCGTTGTTTGTAAAAGTAAAGGAATTGCAAATGAGTGCAGCTTCCTCACCTAAACACAAAACAGGCTGAGCTCATTGAGTTTCTTCTCTGCATCATTTCGTCCAGTTTTCCGCAAAGTTGTTGATTAATTTCACAGGTAGGATGCCTCTGCTTTCCATTTTTTTTTATTTCTTCACCACTGCTTGTATTTATTCACTGTATTTGAATGTTTCCACCATTATAAGTATGTTATATTTGCTTTTAGAGGTAGTAATGATACGACGCCTACTGCAGGATGTGCTTTTGTTTACTGGATCTGCTCCGATACAAGGGGGTACATTTTATTTAGGCTAACTTGGAGTTATGCAACCAAAATTACTTACTTGCTTAGAGCAACATCTATATTACAATAGCACTAACAAGGGAACACAGGCAAGTGTGTCTCACCGATTTAAATGAAACTTGGTGGGTTTATAGACTGATGTGGTGTAAGAACAACGGTAACCTTTT
>JAWQRJ010001554.1:0-15548 GCA_033557515.1 Diorygopyx duplodentatus | reverse complement strand
TTTTTATTAAATATTATATACTCCATATTAAAAAATCGATAAAAAATTCAATTTTCATTTTAAATGTGCAGTTTTTTAGAAATTTATACTGGATATATCATAGCATAACATAATCGAAACAATTTTTTGATATCTCGCACAGATTTTTGATTAAAAAATGATAAATGCTCATTGAAAAATATTAGAACTGATTTTTTAAATTTTAACGCGTCTATATTAAAAAATCGATCAAAAATTCAATTTTCATTTTAGATGTGCAGTTTTTTAAGAAATTTATACATACATAATATGATACTCCAATTACTTCATGTGATGTGGAAAGAAGCTTCCCCCGATATAAAGCTTTGTTTCGAGATTATCAAAGAAGTTTTACTGTCGATCATTTAAAAAAAATACTTATATGCAGTGTAAACAAATGATTTTAATATAAACTTAATTAATTATAAATTGTATCATTTCTAGTCTTTTGTGTATTAAAAAATTTTAGTAAATATATTGCGTTTTTAATAAATATTTCACCTTTTTTGTTAAATATTATATTTAAATATTTGCGATTTTTAAATAAACAAAGATCCGGGCCGTAGTGATCACATAATTTTGATAATATATAAATGCCTTATAAATGATGATTTTGAATGTGTTTACTCATAGTTTTATTTAAATAATTTTTAGTATTACATTTTTATAATTTAATTAATATAATATAATGAATTACAAATAGAATTTAATGCGAAATTTGAGCTTGGTGTTTTTTGATAACTTCATTTATATTTGGACGTAGAAGTGCTCCTCTCATTTCGGGATCCAGATTTAAAAGTCTGGATTTTTTTTTTCGTTTTTATGTTGGTCAAAACCGAAAATCCAAATTCGCACAAATAAGATGTGGAGAATTGTAATAACACACTTCAAGCTTTTTGTGACATTGAACGATAATCGCATTTAGGATTAATTTAATTAATTAATTCTTCTGAATGTATTGAATTACATCGTCACAAATGGACTTCCAACCCAATAAAAAAAAAATTATTTTTAAATTTGGAAATTAATGAACAATTCTTTGCTCTGGTATTGTCAAATGATCAACAACTATTTTATGAACTATTTTATAAGTCGTTTGGAATTGACTCAAACTTTTCTAAACTAACCTTTTATGCTTAATTCTTCCATAAAGTGATTTTTTTTTAAACCACAACAATTTATCGGTTGAGTTTAAAATATTTTCTTTTATGTATTTTTTACTGGTTTTGATTTTTTATAATTAATCATTTTAACACATTGTTCCAACACTATTTTCAATTATTATGCAAAAACAATGAGTGACTAATATAGCTGCATTATGTTTTCTTACATGCGCTATAAGTCCTTTTATATATCCAGTCATAGCTGGAGCACCGTCAGTGCAAATTCCAATACACAACTTTCACGAAATTTTAATTTCTTGTAAATACGAATTAACTTCATCGAAAATTTCTTGTTGTGAAATCAGGTAATTCATGACAACATTGAAATTGAATAATTATATCATTTTTGTGAATATATCGAACGAATGTAATTAAGTGTGCTTTTCCCATAATATCAGTTGTTTCGTCGATTTGTAGAGCAAAATTTGAATTTGCAAGAGTTTTAGCAGTATTTTCCTTGATATTTCTGTACAACTCTATAATTCTGCCATTTGAATGTGGTATTTTACAAATATTAATTTCAACAGTTTGACCGATCATTCTTTTCACAATTTTACGACAAGATGGTACTATAATTTCTTCAGCCAAATTATGAGGTTTTAGTTTAAGAGCAATTAATTGAGCCTCTTCATAAGAAGCTATTTGAGCTTTTTCAGACACACTAAATTGCTTTTCAAAAGCCTTTACTTGTTTGGATCTTGCAGATAATGTTTTTTAAAGCTAGAAGCAATTTTTAATTAATATCTCAACAGTCCTTGGAAGTTTTACAGAATAATTATATACAGGTTGTTTGAAATTGTCTCATTGATATGCCATTTATACAAGGCATATATTTTATTTCTTTTTCTAGGTACCAGAGCAGAAATTAATGAATACTTAAAGTGCAATTTAGGCAAGGTTAAAGCAAACGCTATTGTCACACGAGGTGGTTATGAATACAATGAAACACAAGTCAATGCGTACATTAACCTATTTTTATATGCACAAACATTATACGGTGGAAAAATTCCAGACGAGTTCAGGTAATAAAATAATTAAACTGAAAATATTTAAATATATTTGTGTTTCGCAAAATTGCAATATTATTTTTTGTTGCTTTTAGCTTCAGTATGTTTTATTCTCCACCACCACACACCGATTTGATATTTCAAGACGCAACGACTCAACTAAAAATCATTCCACCGCAACTTCGAGAGTATTCAAAATATTTAGGAAAAGATTTCATGCGAGCGAAGAGAATCGTCGATTGTCACGCAGGTGCAACAGCGCGCAGCGCTGCGTTAGTGACGTCGCTACTATCGTTAGTCATAGCATTGTACTTTTTGTAAATTTCGTTTCAGTATTTGTTAATTAGACTGAACAATCGAAGAATCTCTTAATGATATTTAAAAAATCAAGAATTTTAACCGTCCATTTTAAAAAAGTTTTATATTTTAACTTTTGTTCAATGTTTTATAGTACAACTTAAAAGAATTAACTTTGTATAAAGTTGTTATGGAATAGGCTGTAGTTATCTGGTAAATTAGCATATCATATTGATTTAGTGTAAGTAGTTTTAAAATTGTTTTATATTCTTCATTCCATTTTTGAACCTCTTTTTTGTGTATATACTTGAATTTTATAAATAAAAATATTTTAATTGAAAATAATACATAAAAATTTGCTTATTACCTACCTTTTCAATGATTCATTTGGAGTTTAAATAAAACAACGCTTTAAAAATGTTCATATCATCATATTTATCGATAAATTACATTAGTGTTAGCAACACTCATAATTTCTTCCAGATTAAAATAAGTTCCCAACGAGTTCGAATGGGAATTTCAAAATCATCAACTTGACTACGACAATTAGACAAATTGCTATTTTTTTTTTAAATTTATAATATCATTAGACGATCGCAAATTCTCTGTTACTTTATTAACTTACACTCTCGTTACATATATACATAAGCTACTTAATTTCTTCAGTATCTCTAAGTTTTTGTTTTTATAACGTAGTTGATATCTCTTACGTATATGTACATGTTCGATATAAATAATCCTTATTACAAATGCTTACGCGAACCTTACAACCTAAAGTCAAGTTAACCTATCCTGAAAGTCAATCAAGTTCGAAAACGAAATCGATTCGTGATATCAACGGACAAACTATGGCAGTTTATGACAGATTGAAAATTACTGTTTGCCCCGTAAAGAATTGGTCCAGTTTGGAAGAAAAAGACTAGAAAACTATTTTTTTTTAAAAGGGAATATATAAAGGTGGCTGGTTTAGATATGTTTTTGTTTAAGAATTTTGTTTTGCGAGCGACTAAAAAAAACTAGTTCATTCATTTTTAAACACACAAATATTTTAAGAAAAATAATGAATGTTTGTTAACAACAGAAATATAATCATTTTAAGTTTTATTCGTACAGTTTTGGTGGTTACACATTTTCAGGAATCGGTTGTTTTAGATTTTTCAGATCAGAAATAATGAAATATGTATGTGTTTCAAATTTCTGTATAGAAATTAGTCGTGAGAGAGATATGAATAAACTAGTTTTTTTTTAAATCAATAAAAAAGATTTATATTATTTACTAATATAGGAAAAGAATTAATGCCCTGCATTAAAAAATAATATTAGAAGAATGTTAATAATATTAATTAAATTAGCTGCACAGATCTCATTCATTAAACTTGTAGAAAAAAAAAGTCGTTCGATAATAATTATTGACATTACTACTTCTTTCTAACTACTTGAATATTTTAGTCTTAATAACGCACAACTAGCCTGCCCGGGTTGCCTCTCAGTCGAACAAATGCACTCATTCAATGTGCGTACACCTCAAAATGTAAAAAAAATCACATTTTTTGAAATATAAAATTCCAATGTGAATTTTTTTGAAATTTTGAGGAGACACTACCGACGATACAATGGTAACAAAACTGGCTGACTGGTGAAAGTACCAGGCAAGCAAAAATTAAACATAGAAACGAATCATTTCTCCTAATCAGTTTGCGATTTTGTCACGAGAAAATTATCAGTTAATCAGTCTTAATAAAAAATCCTTAAAATTAGGGCTGTAAACCGTCCGGAGAGTCGAAATGATAACGGAGAGCCAAACTGACTAGGCACACGTATAAATCGACAGCAAGCACACGATGTCCCATTCACACTGACACGTTCAAGTCTCTGAGAGCAGCCAATCGCTTTTTTGTTTTCATCAGTATCTTACAATCAGAGAACAACATCGGGCAGACTTTGTGGCCACTAGGCTCTCGAGTCATTGTCGTGCACGATTTTCCTCTCCTTGTAGTAAATCTCTTCGCTCTCCTTGTCGCACATCAGAAGCATTACCCCTCCGAATAGAAATATGGCTGCGCCCCAGCCAACGCCGTATGCCCAACCGAATTCCCAAATTGTCCGATTGCCTGTGAATAGAATAAAGTTAAAAAGTACATCTTCTACATGTCTAAAGATTAATTTGATATTACCTAGATTTAGTTCCAATGCGAAACAAACTGGGTAGATTATGAGGGCTATCGTTATACAGACCACTGCAAAAAAAAAACCAACAAAATAAGGATTAATAATCAATAAATTAATTATTAATAAATCAATCACAAAATGAAGAATTAAAATGTGTGTTATTATTTATGTACAAAACATTCTACTGTACATCCAAACAGTTTCCAATCGGTTGGTTTCATTTATTTATATTATCTAAAAGAGCAGCGCACTATTAAAACATTTTAGTGTGCAATTGAAAGCACCATCAAACGATTTTCAGACGACTGGTATAAAAAATCACAATGAATAAAATTAGGGGAAGAACTTGACACGTTAAACTTTTACTTATTTATTTCTCTATTAGAAGAAAAGCTGGCTATGAAAATGTTTTAGTGCATCATCGAATACCAGCAGGCAATTTTCAACCGATCGGTACAAAACAATGAAAAACATTTACTACCAAAGCTTTGGAGCGGAGTACTAAAGATTTCGGTATAACTTACAACGATCAAAAGAAAATTACTATCAAATTTTTATAGCACAAAATAGTAATTGAATTTCGGTGGTTGTCTCTCTGACAAGGTACTAATAATTACTGTTTTGTAAAAACTGGTTTACTGACAAAACATTAATTTAGATTAATTAATATACTTTCATACAAGCATTATATAGAGTTCTTATATTCTTTGGTATTTCATACAGAGTGTTCCAGAACTCGCGCCAATGCCGAAAATTGGAACAAACTGGACACTTGAGAACAAACGACAAACTGGACAATGAATAAAGTTGTGGTCAATTAAATTTCTTAGTAGGCTAAAACTTCTTAGTAGCCCACCAAACGATTGGTAAAAATATTTTTGCAAAATTGACACTAAACTTTCAAACATGTTTTCTACGAAAACGGCTCATTACCAATATTTGTGAACTGTCAAATGATTGGCAAAAACATTTGAATTCCTCGCACATATTTAAAGATTGAAGTTGAAAATAATTAGTCCCAATTTTGAAATTGTTCATTTTGAAACATTAATCTAATTAATTTAAAATTGATTATTTTCAATTCTTATAAACGAAATGTTCTTTTCACTAATAATGTAGAATAATAATAATAATAATGTAGAACTCACGTGCTAGTCCCATAACGATCACTGCAAATCTGTAATATTTGTATTTCGTATGATGGTCCTTGCTTCTTAATCCTAATCCTGTTAGAATTGTGGCTACGACATTTGTAAGAAGGGTGATTATACACAGGGCTGCCGCTGCATGAATGTATGCTGTAAATAAAAAAAATATTTTCAAAGTTACGATGAAACTATCACACTTCAGTTATCACTAAAAAATATATGGGTGACTGTACAATATTATTGCGATGGTTTGCAATTAGGTATAAAATAAAGTTTCATGTATAATGAGACATTTGACCAGTTAAATCAAACTATGATAAATCGACAAAGGACTACTAATACACTTAACAAACAAATAACTTTTATACTTTTTTTTTCATTAATATACTAAGAGACCACTTTCGATCCTTCGAAAATTTGACATATTTTTGTTAAAACAATAATTAACTTAACTTACAGTCTATTTATGAAAATTCAAAAAACTTGGCTCAATTATGAAAACATATAACATCAAAACGTGTATATAAAGCGTGGAACATGGAATGAAATGTTACAAAAGGAAAACGAAACACACATTCTGAAAATGTTGAAAATGACTAAGTTTTTGGGACAAAGGAAATATAAAAGCGAGTAAAACAAGTTTTTTAAAAACGTGATGAAATACATTTACGCGAAATTCAAAGTTCCTGATATGAATAAGTAAATAAATATAGGCATATAAATATATAAATACGCATACGATAGATACAGACTCTATAAACTTAAAATCACATCGAATATAGAGGTTGATTTTCAAAATTATGTTCTTGGATACGTTTACTAAGTCTACGTCCGGTTTGACCCATGTATAACCCTTTACAGTTGTTACAATTAATGGCGTATATACCGTGGGATTTTAATTTTTATAATTGGAAAATATGTTAAAAAGCTTCTTATTTGTTTTCTAGGCTGGGATTATGTTGTGGTTGTTAAAAATGCTTTTAGCTTTTAGATTAGTGTCATTAAAGAACGAGAGTTTACAGATGGCTATTTAGTTAGACCTAGAAAGGTCAGTTACAGTAATATGATTAATATTAGTATTACTTAATGGCTCGTTTTTAATTATTTGTTTAGTTATCATTTTATTTATTATGTCCGATTGTAAACCGTTGTTTTTTGCAAGATTAAAAATGTAATTTATTTCTTTTTGGCGTGTGTCGGATGATGGAGGATGTTTAAAAGCGCGGTATATGAAAGACCGAAAAACTGCGGTTTTTTAGGGGAAGAGGTGAGGATGAATCATGGGACGAGGGTGAGGGATGAGGATGACGACATGCCCATGGGAAAACCTTCGTTATTAGTTATTACTGTAGGAACCGTTATTAAAATTTATGTCGAAAGTAGCATATTCAGATCATCAACAGTAGTTATTAAAATGATCCTTAAATATATTAGCTACGAGGTCAAGCCTTATTTTATTTAGACCTTGTAAGGATATTTTTTCAATATCTTATCTTATACTATTAAACGAGCAATTGTTGTATTATATTTATTTATTAGCACACTGGCTTCTTAACCGCCACACAATGTTGGTGATATTAGGAGGATTTAGATACCAATGTGCTCGGAATCCATCGAGATAGGTCTTAATCTTCAGCTAAATCAATTTGAAGATATAAAATGAGTTTTTGTTAATTATAGCTAGGTTGCGGACATACAGAGCCTTTGTTGGGTCAAATCGTACGGTTAGTTTTACCATTGGCCACACGATGGCGCTGCCAAATCGGGCGAACTCGGTCAGGGGTAGAAAACATTTTGTTTTTGTTTTTTACCCCCTTAGTTGAGTTTAGACTTAGGCGTATAACTAATGGTCTGGAAGATCTCTAGAAAAGTCGCCCTCTTAAGGTGATTTGTACGTTGAAATAGTTTGCGAAGAGATCTGTCAGCACCACCCACAATATTAGATGAAGCTACAGAAATTTGAGGTTTTTTTTGGTGCGGTTGAACTATATTAATCTGGATAAATTTAGAAAACATGTGAATAATGTGCCCTAAAACACATTTAATTTGTTGTCGTTATGTATAACGCAACGACAACATTGTATAACGCAGTTCTTAAAATGAAGCAAAACCACAAATAATTGTCATGTGATGGCTCAAAAATTGTTTCATTAAATACATAAAAAAAATTGGAAAAGAAAAATTTACCACAGAGTCCCTTTTTTCATAGATGCTCTCTCACATCCAGCAGAGGATGTATTAAATTTTGATCCAAATAGTGATCAGAACAGAATTTGATCCAAACAGTTTCACCTCAAAATTGTACCGCAAGAGCACAGCCAATGGAGCACAACTTAATATACCTCAAGACATTAGTTTATCAAACTCTTTGAAGTCGTGGAAAGACATAACAGAGAAAAATAAAGAAAAAATAAAAAGTTAGACACCGCTCTGGCCAAGAGGATAATGGAATGAACAAGATTGATTATCTCCTTTTGAGTGGAATTCGATTGATTCGCAAATTGGGCAACTGGGCGAAATGACGGTATAGCACGTTTACAGATCAACATTTAATTGCAACGGTTGCAGGAGAAAGCAATGATGTATACGTTCGCCAAGCTGGCAGGTCGAATTGCGCAGATTCAAATATAATCTTAGAGGCAATTTGTTGCTAATTTTACAACTCAACAATAACAACAATACGTAATTGTGTTCTTGGTGAACGGCAATTCTTCGTCGGTGCGAGTGGGTAAGTACTCAATAAAATTTCATAGAGCAAAAAAAAGACAGAGTTAATAGAATCAATTTTGCTTTTAGGTGTAATTAGAAAATTTTAAATGTTCATTTACAAGCTGGATGAGAGAGAGAGAGAAAGAAACAAGGGAACCAGATACTCGTATAAATAAAGATGTGTTTTTTATAATATATATTGTATATTTTTAATAAAATAAATTTTAATTAAGAAATTAGTCTTGTTATTTAATTCTTTATCTTTACTTTAAAACCCCCAAAATTTCGTTCAACATCTACAATGAGTTACGAAAAATGACAATTGATTAAAAACACAATATATTTACTAGTTTTTTAATTCACAAAAGGCTAGAAATGATACAATTTACAATTAATTAAGTTTATATTAAAATAATTTGTTTACACTCCATATAAATGTTTTTTTTAATGATGGAAAGTAAAACTTCTTCGATTATTTCGAAACAAAGCTTTATATTGAGAGAAGCTTCTTTCCACATCACATGAAGTAATAGGAGCTATTTAAATGTCTGAATGGCTCAAAACGTTTAATACTTCAAAATCTCCATTTTCTTTTTCCTTTTCTTCATTAAGGGTCCCAAGAAGCTTATTTTTGGTACATAGTAAACTTTTATAGTCTGGATTTTTGTTTAACACCTCTTCACATTTTCGGTTCATTTTTTCTTAGAATTTACCTGGACATGATTTAAGCTTCAAGTGGGATGAATGATAGTATTTCTTCTTTTTTCTCCAAGTTTCCTTTTTAACATTCTTTTTTCCAAGTTTTCAATGATTGTTGTAATTTTTTTAAATTAGAAGCAGCAGCAGGCAGCGATCCTCAAAATTTTATTGGGAAATTGTATTTCCATTTGTATTCTCGTCTTCTTTGTATATAATTTTTTTAAGAAGAGAAGTAGAAAAATTCTATACTAAAGTATATTGAATTATATTTAGATTAAATGAGAAAGAATGTTTGTTTTTCTCAAAAAACAAAATATTTATTCAAATACGAAAATATTTATTTAAATAAAGATCCGGGCCCTAGTTATAAGTTAAGTTGTTGGATGCTTAACAGGACTTTTACAATTTTGCGGAAAGTTGCAATTTTTATTTCTTTTACAGCACTTCCGGTTTATGCGGAAGCGACACTAAATTTGATTTGTGACAGCTTATTTCACTTAATTTTGACTTCACTTAAATTTTGTTGAGCGATTTGTGATGGCTTATTTCAGTCAATTTCTGATGAAAAATTGCCCCAATTATAAGAGAAAATGCGTCGTTTTTGCAAATATCTGTGCGATAAGTGAAAAAAATGTAGGCGCAGAAGAGAGCTAAAAAAATGTTCGAAGTTTTAAATGAATTCACAAATTGGATGGAAGTTATTCAATAAGGAACCAAAGAAGAACCTTCAACATCAGCTACTAATAGGCGACCAGTATTAAAATCTTTCGACGTGATATGTAATCGATCCAAGCGCCAAAGAGTGAAAAAGATTGCCTTTCTCCTCAATATTGTTGTTACCGAATTTTCTGCTGAAATTAGACTTTAGGGATTGTTGGACCATAATATTTCTCGTATTCTGGTGTCCCAACAAGATTTTCTACTACACTTTGAAGATGACGAACTTGCAACTTAGTTCTGTTCTCCAAATGGAGGTTTGACGGGAGCACTGGTAACAGCGAATGCCATCAAACAAGTGAGGAAGCATTTGCTGATCAACATTTATTTGCAACTTCTACAGTATTTCTTTAACTACTTGTGCAAAAAAATAGCAACAAACGCAGAATCCTATGGCAAAATCCTCGTCCACCATCAACTCAGGTATTGCGGACCAATAAAATTTCAGTTTAAGAAAGAGAATGTTGACTTGTCAAAGGAAGAAGAAGCTAGAGTTGAATCTCGATGTTCACGTTTAATTTCTATTAAATTGAGTGTAGAGGGCGGTGATTTAAATATCGTTCAAAAGATGACCCTAACAATGATTGATGGCAAAGTATGCAACGCATTAGGTTCAACTTTATCTACACAAGTGTGGTTTATATTATGTTAGGCAGCACCAAAGACGACAAATGATGAAAATCATTCCAAGCATGGAGATTTGATAATCCAAATCTCCGATTCGGGCTCTCACTTCTCCATGGTTGGATTCCTTTATTCGAAGATTGGAGATGACATCACTATAATGAAGGTAAGGAAAGCTTTAATCCAAGAGAAACTTAAGAGAGAAATAGTGGATAGTTGTCGATAAAGTTCAGCAAGGAGGAGCTGGAACATCCAATACGGGAAATGCTGCCTGGTGATTTTTCCATAATCCCTCCAAGGCTTTATTTTACAAACCATATCGTCTTAGTGCACAATTTTTTTCCAGAAATATACGATATGTCTCGAAACGGACAGGTTGTTAGTAAAGCTCTGGTATTATTTACCCGC
This sequence comes from Diorygopyx duplodentatus, assembly GCA_033557515.1. Lineage (NCBI taxonomy): Eukaryota > Metazoa > Arthropoda > Insecta > Coleoptera > Scarabaeidae > Diorygopyx > Diorygopyx duplodentatus. The sequence goes on along the minus strand of JAWQRJ010001554.1, from coordinate 4,589 downwards.
ATCCGTGCATAAAATTCATGGTTCCCAAATATTTTTTCCGGAAGTTTTATTCCTAATTGGTCAACTGTCGGTGTCGCGTAATAAAGATTTTAAAACAATTTATTTTTTTGTGATATGCATAGTAATTAAGAGTAATGATTAACAAACGTATTTATTAACAAATCCACTGCGTGTCATTTGTAGTCAAATTTTATTATAAATTAGTATTGGTGTAGAAACATCTATCATTATTAATAACCAAAAACCTAACATAACCTGTTATAAATCGTAATTTGTTTTATTTATCTTCGTAGATGGCCCTGATGATTAAAAGTACTTTTTAAATGCAAATAAATCAAAAAGTAAGGTGCCAAACATTCAACAAGTTAAAACAGTAAAAGTAGAATTATGTGCTTTTTACTGGCATAGTAAAAGTAATAAAACAAGATCGTCGAGCAGAATTATGCAACGCCAACTCTTTATTACTTGCCCCTACAAGTGGTTATATAAGATATTTAAATAAAGGCAAACAACTAATCACTATAAACACCAAACTCATCACACGATAGGAAATAGGTTAGAGACACTTGTTTTGACGTTTCAATTGGAATTCACGGGTTGAAAAGTTACTAGAATTCCGTAAATTTCCAAGATTGAAAACGCCCCTGCAATATCGTCCACCACATCCAACACAGCCGAATCACAAACATTTCACTTCCGAAATCCAGATTGCTTCATTAGTAAAATATTATGTTTTTCTAGGTGCAGGCAGAGTTGTTGTGCAATAACTTTTTCCAAAATGTTTGATGGTACTGGAAGAATGGTTAGCGTCCTTAAATCTTTTTAAAGGACTCACATTTTCCAGATTTCGGAATGGGACACACCAGTCCTTGTTTCCAATGCTGAGGGAATACTTAGTTTTCGATACAATAGTTTACCAGATGGGTTATGTGTGGCCAAATATATGGGGAACACAACAGATTTCATTTAATTGAATTAATTATCCTAACGATAACTTCCACAGGAACCGGTTGAAATTCTAAAGAGATTGAGTTGTCGCACACATTTTCAGAATAAAAAGGAATCAACTCCCGATCTGCTTGGGTACGCAAGCTCTGAACACAGTTGTGGAACAAAGTTGAAAGCTTTGATCTCCTGCGGAAGCTTCAAATGCTCTGGCGTTGCTTTGGTAGTAGAGAATATGACATTCGTTCATTTTAACTGTGACCAAGTCATCCGCGAATTATTATTTAAATTATAGAAACTTAGATCAGTTTGCTTTTCACGACGAACAGTTCCAGTTACTTGGTTTCGCATTTGTTTATAAAACATTCATTTACTAATCAAGCCGGCAGATGTTTTATGGTGGGCGTCATCCACGGTGTTGCGTTGCCACGAAATACTCGCTTAACCAGCGGAGCATGATGATCAAATAGCAACATTAATCTCCCTGTAAGACAGTTTACTTTGCCGTCAATATCATTTATTTTATTTAAAATATATCGTTTAAATTTAACGTGAAAAGATCATTTGAAAAAGACCCCAATATTGAATCGATCGTATGTGCAGTGTGAAATAAACTGATCGATCACCCTCATCACTAATAGCCAAGCCAAGCTTCAGAAATTACCAACATACTGTATTTTAATGAACTTAAAAAATCGCGTACACCATTTATATGAGGCAAAAGTGATCTAACATTTATATCCGAAACAAAAGAAGAAACTTGCGGCCATACCATAAAAAAACTGAATATACAAAAATGAAAACGCAAAATAACAAGTATTTCAAATACTTGTGTGTACTTGAAATAGCACTTGTATAAGTATTTCAATTTTGGAAACGGTAAGAGCTACAGGCTGGGTTAAATGGAACAACATGGGGGTGTTGTATCTAAGCTGTTCAGACTTTCTTTTGTTTTTCAAAAAAAAATGCATCGCCTACTAGATATCCTGAAAAAACTGAAAAATCGTCATTTTCTTCAAATGTGAATATTTCCCATATTATTTATCGTATCAAAATTTCAAGGGAAAGAGTTACAGATATCAAAACATTCTGTAGGATAGATTATAAAAATATTTTTTACCTTGCCTCAGTGTCGAGATATGACCCAAAGTTGCATTTTTTAAATGGAAACTATAGTTGATTTTGACATTGTTAAATTACTTGATTTTTTTCTTTTCCAACGATATAAGGTTCGAGGTATTTATCTTTCATAATTTAGGAGATATGAAGATAAATCATATTCCACACAGATTTTAATCCACATCACACTACCATGATTCAGTAGGTAAATTTTTTCATTAATCAAAGTAAAAAATATTTTTATTATCTATCTTACAGAATGTTTTGATATCTACAACTTCGTCCCTCGAAATTTTTTGATATGATAAATATGGAAAATATTCAGATTTGAAGAAAATGACGATTTTCAGTTTTTTCAGGATATCTAGTAGGCGATGCATTCTTATTGGAAAAACAAAAGACGGTCTGAAAAAACAGGGTCCGGCACGATGAGCGTTCATTAGAAAGATATGGAGAATCAGGTAAATTAGAACATTAAAAGTTTGGGAAACTAAAATTAAAATTAAAACTAAAATATTTTCAACTTTTGATCACTTCCGGTTATACCGGAAGTGGTACTCAACTTGCTTATTTCTAATGGAACATTTTATTGCATTTTTAAATTCTATGTTAAAATTGAAAGCAACTTTGTGTTACATTCCCTATACTGAATATTAACAGTTCCTGAGATATCAGGAGTCAGTTTTAACAACAAAAGTGCCACTTTGCTCTTTTAACTGACGTGTAAAACAATAAGCACTGCAAATAAAGGAAATTCATTTGGCAATGTTAAAGAGAGTTTGTTGAATTTTTTTAAAATATTTTACAGGGTGTTCAAAATATTTATTTAAATACGACTTTAAAAAAATTGCAAATGTCATTTTTTTAAAATCAAAACCATTATTTCTATACATCCTGTAACGAAAATGCTTTGTTATTGGGATAAATCAGTTTAAAGAAAATGTATCAAAATAAGCAATTTTTCTAAATATTTTCGCATTAATTCTAAATTTAAAGCGACTTAAAAGAACAAAACATATTTTAATTATAATAAATAAACATAAATAGAAATTCAATTGATCAAATCTTGTTATCTCTTCTTCTGGAAGATGTTGCAGTGCTTCTCCCACAATATTTCTCAATATGCCTACATATCCCTCCGAATGTAAGTTTTGATCATAAAAAAATACAAACAATTTTTCCGTTTTTTATGGCACAAAATACATCAAAACTCTATCATTCTCTTGCGTTTTTAATAAAAACCATTCGCAAAATTCAACTGGAGTAGATAAATCTTAATCCTTCAAATTTTAACTTGATGATGTATTGTTCGCGTTGAAAGCCTAAGCGCAATTTCGACATCTTTAAGTGAATTATTGCGATATGCAGTAAAGTATGCCAAGATCAAAATTTCTGCATCCTCGTCATCAAGTAATGGTTTATTTTTTGAAACTTTTGGCAAAAAGGAACCATATTCTTTTTCAATTTCTTAGAAGCCTACGCAATATGCCTTTGGTTAGATTTGGACGATCTGGATATCTTTCAGAATATGCACGATACGTTCTTTCAATTATTCTGTTGCATTCTCCATAAACGATTGGTAAATTTAAGAAATCATTATTAGAGAATCCTAATCGCGACATTTTACAACAAAAACTAACTTATTTTTCAATTCTAACAATTTGTCAAATAGACTAACATTAAGTTGGATGTTTCAAAGTACTCTAGATTTGAAATTATTAATAACTACTTATAGGGATACATTTTCTTTAAACCGATTTATCCCAAAAACAGAACATTTTAGGTATAGGATAGAAGTTAATATCATTTGTTTAGATTTTCATTTTAAAAAAATCACTTTTGCTATTTTTTTAACGACGTTTTTAAATAAATATTTTGAACACCTTGTAAAATATTTAAAAAAATTCAACTAACTTTCCAATAAAGGCTTGCCATCTCTTTAATATGGCCAAATAAATTTCCTTTATTTGCAGTACTTATTGTATTACACGTCATTTAAAAGAGCAATGTAACTGTCACTTTTTTTGTTAAAACTGACATATCTCAGGAACCTTTAATTTCAGTATACGAAATGTAAAACAAAGTTGCAAAATGAAGAAGAATGAAGACTGAAGAAAAATGAAGAATGCAAAACCGCGTCATGTTTTTGAACTACCATGTAATGTTAAATCTAAGATAGCTAGATAAAAATGTTAAATACAAAAGATTTGGGGGTTTTAAAAATCTATTTAATTAAAGAAAAGTTGAACAGGGTGTGAGAAAAATCTGTTCAAGGATAGTAAGAATTACAATTCTGTTCTTAAAGATTTGGTGGTTCTAAAAAGAACCGATGTTTGTTAAGAAATAATTTCTTTAAAATCTTAAAGAAATTATTTGATAAGGTGCTCAAATTGTTCCTCATTCACCTCTTGACAATAATGTATTCGCTGTACAAAATTCTGTAAAGTATCCAAAAGAGTACTGCGAGGAATACTGGAAATGTCGTGTCTTATTCTTTCTTGTAAGTCTTCGATATTTTGTGGTCT
>JAWQRJ010001553.1:0-15549 GCA_033557515.1 Diorygopyx duplodentatus | reverse complement strand
GTTTACTACTAATATTCTAATCGAAATGTCGAAATTTTATTTGGGGATAACGATCGGGGTTGAATAAAATACACTCTCTTTATCTCATTCTAATATTTCGGTGTTTATTTTTTTCACCTTCATCACAGCAGAAAATTTGTGAGTTCAGAAAATGTACTCAGTTGAGGAATAAGACCCATTAATTTTTTTCTAATCAATTACGAACGAATAACAAAACGGACAAAACTTCCCGAACACACGTCCGTTTTGTTATTCGTTCGTAATTGATTAGAAAAAATTTAATGGGTCTTATTCCTCAACTGATACATTTTCTGAGAATGGACCTACGAGGTCAGTTGCTCTTATAATGCATTAAAGAGCAAAAGAAAATTAACATAAATCGATATAAACCGGTATTTTCTATAGTATAATTATTTGTTTTGTTATATTTGACATTTTATTTGTTTTGTAAAATTGCGTTGCTTACCCAATAGGTTTAATGTTTATACATATTTATTTTTAGAATATAACCTTTTTCATGTAACCATACAACATAGTTTTTGATACGTGGTCTTCTTGATAGATTTAAAAAAAACTATATATTTAACTCCTAATTGTTTTAAATAATACTACCCCCTTTTTATAATACTACCCCCGACAGATTCGGCTCAAGATGGTTTGTTAAAACCCAAATCAAGTTTCATCTATCTAGTTTTATTATACTTAGTGGTACGAATGTCTGGAAACACCCTGATAACTTTTGAACGGTTTAAAATTTGGAAGATTGGATGGTGTCACTAAGTTTATCTTTTGAGGTGGAAAACACATACCTGCCCCACCCTCATGGGACAGGGGGTGGGGGTTACAAAAAAATCGCAAATAGAACAATGTACCCTAAAAATTTTAGGTGAGTATGGCATGCCAATCCCGAATTATGGTCATGAAAACAATAATTTGCATAATATGTGATGAGCCATGAAAACAAAAGTGGCTATTTATAACTCTCAAACAGTTGCAAGCAATTGACTGCGTTCATTATCGCGATAAAGTGGCACTGAATGAAAGGGGACGCATGATGATTTAAAAGTTTTTAATTTTTGTTTTCATGACCATAACTCTGGATGGGCATGTCACAGCCAGCTAAAATTTCCAGGGTATATTTGTATTCAAAATACCTTTTAAATGAGGGGCCAGTCGATCACTTTTCCATTTGAGATTTTGAAGTCATCCCCACAACCTTACCCCATGGAGGTAGGAGGTAAGTACTTTTAAGCTCAAAAAATTGCTTTTGTGATACTATCCAAAATCTAAAATTTCAACCCTTTACCTCTAACGCCTAATAACTAAGTTATTAGACCGGGTGTGCCCAATAACTAATACACACCATACATGGAAATGCAAACGTTTTCCATGGCCATAACTCTGAATTGACATTTCATAGCCACCTAAAATTTTCTAGGTATATTTGTCTTTAAAATACCTTTTAAACGAGTCCCAAGTCGACCCTTTGTTCTATTTGAGATTTTTTGGTAACCTCCCCACCCCCTGTCCCTTGAAGGTGCCTTTTTAGCTCAAAAGATAGATTTTGCGACATCATCCAATCTTTAAAACCTTTACCATCCAGTCAAAAGTTCACAGGCGGTTTCCAGACTTTTCTGCCACCTAGTGGTTTCTATGAGATGTCCAATGTCTTTGCAGACGTACTCTCTAGATCCTCCTGATTAAAAAAGTTCATATAGCAGGAAGGCAGATTCAGATACAGCTTCTATTGGATTTTGTTTATTCAATTTGCAAATTGCAGCATTAATCAAAACGATAAATAATTAAATTTTCTAAATTAACAGCAGCAACGCAATTAAATGTTTGAATTGTCCTCCCCCACCTGCAATCGTCTTCTCATCGAGCTGCTGAATGCGTTCCCGTAGAATTTGCACTGTAAGAATGGGTGTCCTATAAATTATTGCTTTAAGATGACTTACAAGTAAAAGTGAAGCGGATGGAGATAAGGGGGTCTAGCGGGCCATCCGACCATCATGCGTAAACCAGAACTGTGTAACCTCTTCCATAAGAGAAGATAGTTCACCTTCTATAAAAATCCTGTCAATTAAGTAATCCCCATCGATATCTGTCCACGCATTGCAGGAATATTTTTGTTGATGTCGGTCTTGAATCGATCGCGGATTGTCTTCTGCTCATTGGTGGTTGTTATGAAAATTTATAATTGCTGTTTCAGTATGCTACGCCTGATCAGTGAAAAGCGCTTTACACTGAAATTGATGAACTAGACACTGGTGAAGAAACCATCTAAAGCACACCGGCCGCATTGGTTCAAAGTCAGTTTCTAAGAGAGCCTGAACCCTGAAGTTCTGACTGTTCTTGAGAATCCCAAATCTGCTAGAACTTTGGTAAAGCTCTCTGTATCGCGCAATCGGCATTCAATGGAGGCAATGTTTTTTTTTGTTAGAACAACATATTTGAGTATATGTTCCATTGTTCGTGTAGTACGTTTGGTATTAACCAGTTTAACTAGTTAAGCCAAGTTGGATGGTATCTAAAATGCAATTCTTTGGATGGTATTCATTTAAAGAAAAAAACAAAAGCTGTATCTCGATAAGGAAGCATTGGAAGGAGTTGTACAATATGCCTGCAAAGCTTGGGCACATCTCGTTGTTATGAGGTGTGCCCTGTATATAAAGTCAGGAGGCCTAGCAGACTTAACAATATTACCCCACTCAATGTGGTTAAGCGACTCGAAAAAGTAGTTTGCAAATAAGTCTGTACGACATGAAAATTACGCGTGTAATTTTCCCGCTGCAACCAGGTTTTCCAATACATTTTCCAATCTAATCCCTGATAACTGCTGGATTGATGATAGTATTTTGGATTTCAACAAATCAAGATGATTGTCTATTTAAATTGCCATATTCTTCTCCAATTTGCCTGGTCGATTGAAAATGGTTTGCCTCGATACTGACACAGATCAATAATTTCCGTCATTTTTGTTTGATTATTTACTAAGATGGCTGTGGTGGTACATTCGTCTAACGGTTTGGGACGAACTAAAATGTCTTCCAATAAAGAAATAAAGATTCCACTTACTTCTTCAATAGACTGGCCCGAATAAATTGTTTAAGTGAATTTTTAAAGGGTAATTTATAAAATTTATTTTAAAAATGTTTAAAATTTTGTTTAAAATATAGATTTTTTAATTTCAAGGCTATATAATCAGTAGCAATAGAAGAATGTGCAGTTAATCCAGGCTGCCTGGTGGAAGGAAAAGGTTAAAAAATAAGTGAAGAAAACCCACTCATTATATCCCTACTTCATTAGAAACTTGCCAAAGGACATGGCAAAATTGTTTTTTTTTCTAAAGGCTATTTTCGCATGTCTTGTTCCAACATTTATGCACATCAATGTGTTTTATTGTCTTTTTCTGTAATTTCTAACCTCTTTTGCCGTGTATTCTATAAATTGCCATACATGCACAATTAAACAATGATGACATTTGGTTAGATGTATTTCTTAAGTTAGTTGTTTTATACCATTCTTCTAGTTTATCGAGGAATAGTTGTTTTAGTTTTCTTGATTTTTTCCTAATAAAATTTTGCTCAATAGAAACCAATAAAAAGGTAGGTTTTTACTCACAGACACGTTGCACCATTTTTGCAATGTTGCTTCCCGCTGACGTTGCACATTGAATTCTTTCCAGAAGAACAGCTCCTTCCAGAATATCCAGGGAAACACGAACAGTCGAATTTGCTGAAACAAAATATAATAATAGCACATAATAGCAAAAATATTACCGGCTAGTCAGCTTTTAGAAAAGTGTGAGTCTGGATTGAAAAGGTGAAATTGTTGGGTGTCGTACGTGTAAAAAAGATCTATTGTAGGGCTTTCTTCGCTCTGGCATACATCGTGCTATTTTATTGTATAAGGATTAAAATAGGACAATTTTTAAATTGTGCTCAGATGAAATAACAATTGACTGCAAAACTTTGAAATTTGAATTGTTTTTATTAATTTTAATGAATGCAAATAGGAAAATTTTAGTTCATTGTCTTTTGATATTTTGATTTTATATAATCAGAAATTGTAAAATAAATATTTATACAGCAACTAAATATTAAACGCAAACGTCGATTGTTGCATTATAAAAATGGGTTAGTATATAGTTAAAAATAATTTTAGTTTGTGGATCGTAGTTAGCGTTGTCTGTCTAGTAGTACTAATATATCGAATAAAGATTGTAAATATTTATCGTAAAGTAACAATTTAGAAAATATTAGAAAATTTTACACGATTCTTTTAAGATAATATTTCTTTTTGATTTATTTAGTTCTTGATTTCCATATAGAAACACACGACACCCCACAACGAGAAGTACCGTAACTGTAAAAATTAAATAATTATATTAATAGTTAAATAACTAATATTATTTAAAACATTTTTTGCTTAAACGAACTCTAAGAGGGCTTAACTATAATTTTTGGTAAACTAATGTCCAAATACTAAGCGAAGAGACTTTGGCCAAATATATGTTTAATAATATCGACCATAAATTCGACAAGGAATTAAAAAACGCGATAATATGCAGCGTGTTATCACCATCAACATTTTGGACCGAATGCATTAATTTCTCCTTACACCTTTAGGGCAAGATAAACTAAAAAAGCAATTCAAGTTATTATTAATTATTTCTCTTTAAGGTACATCGATCGGCTAGATTAAGGTTGGATTTGAATGGTTCCGCAGAAGGGCTAGCCATAATGAGGGATAATGCAGGGAACGTTTGCCAGCAAAAGGACTAACTTAGAATTGATTAACTCTTTTAATTAATTTTTAAGTTAGTGGCCTGAACGGTCTTTCAGGCTGCCTTGAGTAATTGGGAAAAGTTAGCGCAAGTTACTCTCTAGGACATTTTTAACTTTAAACGTGCTATTTGAAATGTAATTTACAAACGCTCTGAAGTGGAAAACGATTGTGCGAAGTAAAGAAGGTGTTTGACAAGCTTTCTTAACGTACTGTTTAGAAAAATGGTTGCTCCTATTGATAAAATAAAATGTGTTAAATATGTACGTTAAATTGAAAGTTGTTAATTTTTCAGTATGAAAACTGCAACGTACTCATTATTTTTATATTACGTATACTGGGATGACTTCTAGAGTAAAGGATATATTTGTTCGAGATTATAATATTGCAAATATGTGAGAAAAACATATAATATGCTTTTTTTGACAATGGACAATTTTACATAGGGTTTTACATACCTATTTTTTAAGAGAGAAATTTGGGGGATAGATAAGATGATATTTGGAATCGCAAATATTGTACACACGTTTATACAATATTTTAGATAATACTTCAAAATATGCCAAAATCCCAAGCTTTTGGAACTTGGTTAAAAAAATATACAAACACTGATATTAAAAGCGAACAAAAAGGTAATGAAAACATCGATAATTTTTTATGACTACGTATTAAAATTCTAGTGTTTTAGGTCAAAACGTTAACACAAAACAAAATAATTCTTTCATTAATTCGGATATTATACTTCCTTTATGCTAAACTTAAATAACAGCATTATGCAAAATCCTGTTTATGAAGATCCCGTTGAGAAGGAATTTAAAATTTCGGAGGAAATAGAAGATGACAATAATTGTCACATTCTGCCGGAGGTTAATTGTGAATTTGAGAACATAAAAAATTAATGCAGTAATTGATTCAGGTTGTGAAATATCGGTGCTAAATAATAATATAGATAGAATGAACCATAGCAATTGTTCCAAAAAAATTGTTTCTACAAGTATAGTTCAAATATGTACATGTGCATAGGTAAATATATGAATAGGCAATAACATAAGTTTACCATTTGCAGTCCTATTTCAAAATCTGATAAATACATAGCAGGAAAGCTCAAATAAACGGCAGAAAGTTATAAAATTCGTTTACAAATACTGCCTAAATTAACTTACGACGGTATACTTAATTAATAACCTTTGGTTGTATTTAATCAAATAACTTTTTGGTTAAATACCGGTACAATGCTGATTGGTCATGCAAAATAATAAAATACACTCTCACAAAAAAAAAATTTATGATGAATAAAAACCTACAGAATAGAGTAATTCTGTTGGTTTTTATTGATTAAAAACCTTAATTGTCTAATTCTAACGTAGAGCTACGTAGAGCCACGTAGAGCTGATTCCATGGGCATCCAAATAAAACTGGGGTAAAACATTGTTCGAAATTGAAAATTATATAGAAAAACGATTGTAATCTTTTCGTATGTGGTAGCTCATTTATTCAGCAAAATTGATTCCCCTTATCTAAGGGTGGAGTACTGAAAATTTGTCCCAACCAAAGCCGCTTATATCCTGTTTCGCGTCGAACAGGAAGCACAGGTCCTTTCGCCTGACTTTTCGCCGAATCTCCACCGTCGTCGATATAAAAGGAAAATCCCCCCGCCGCGAGGTCTGAGCAACAAGTGCGGAAAATCCGCGATAACAAATACCTACGCTAGGTGGCATAAAGTAAACCGAACTTCGATGCAATTTATTTCCGGGATTGTTTCCGGCCACGAAAAAAATACGTGTCGGTTGTAAAATTCCGAAGGGGAGCTTTTTCAGTTTAGGTTAACGGCACTTTTTTTAGGGTGGCTCAATTGTGATAAATCCGAGCGTGAAAATCAGAAAAGTTTTGGTCTTTCTTTTTTAGGGCTCGCACAATACAGAAGGTAAAATGGAAACTTTATGCTAATGCTTTTCGTAGTCTGTAATTCTAAACGGAACTGTATCTATTGTGGATTCACTTTGATGCGAATTCAGAATTGGAATGTCTTATTATTAGCAGATTTGATTTGATATATCTCTCTTTTGGGCGATGAAAATTGTTACATAGATCATACATCGCACTGTCTCAAATGCTCTTACTAAGTGAATCAATCCGTCGACTAATATGTTGTTAGTGGCAACTATCATGAACGATCTACTGGAAATAATATGGCATCTACCAATGCCATATTCTTTCCAGTAAATAATATCGCATACCGTACCCATCCAAGTAAAATAAATGTTGTGGCCTCGTTTTATGTCTATCTTAAAGGCTAAAAGGAATTCATATCAATTCAGTTGGGTTGTGTGGCCTTTTGTGTCCTCTTTCTAGAGGATATATTAGAAACACCGACAAAATTAATTCAATTACATGCAAAAATATTTACACGTCGTCTGATAATTTAATTATCAGAAAAATACAGTTCACCAAATGTATCGATTGATGACAAAACTGGATCTGAAAGGTTTAAATGCCATTACTGGAAACGATTCTGTGCTCTTACCTCTTTTGTTCGGATAATAAGTGCGGTCATGAAAAATTGAAATGCCGATATTTGTTTGTTTGCGTATAGCGGATGCGATGCTCCTACTGCAGTCTATTAAGCACACATGAGATTTACGTGTACCAATATGCGCAGACCGATAGAGCGAAATGGGTCTGAAATCGGTTCCAATCATGCGAAATAATCGGGATTGATATATAGAGCGCACGGTTTAATGCACGTGAGCCACACTTTAATAATATTGTATGGAGATTATTTATAAAACCACTCTCTCTATCATGCCTGATTTATTTAGTGAATATGTCATGAATTGAGGTCTTTATAAACGCATAGCATAAAGATTAAATAAAGCTAATGTTTACGTTTGAAATTGTCCATTTCTACTTGTCCTTTTTACAAAAATTTGGGGGCAGAAGAAAGAGACACAGTGCATGAAGTGATGTATTACGTAATATAGTAGAAGGGACAATCCAAGTGATATATGAACGTAGACATGGCACGCTTTTCGAGATAAAGCACGAAATAGTTGTACACGGAACATTAACTGCTAAATCGGTAGACACAGGAAGTCGACTGTATATTTCTGCAGACGCTCTGGAATGGTGATGGCAGTGTATGGTACTGTAAGTGAGAAAATTGTGAAAGTAATCGGGAAATGGCTGTGGTGCAGACTGAAGCTGCGTGTTAAACAAATTATTTCAAATAAAGCTTACTTATTCCAAATAAAACTTAAATATATATACAGGCTGTTTGATAAAAAACGGAGCAAGCCGTAGCACTTTTATTTATTAACTGATTTTAATAAAAAAATGTTTGATCTGATAACTCATAAAAACCTACTTTTTGTCGTAAAAATCCCAAAATCAGTGAAGGATCTACAGGACACTGTCAAACACATCATTGATAAGAAGAAACTAACAACTTTCTTCACTGATGATCGTTCTGGAAGGAAATGGCTAAATCTTCCGAAGCGCTATCAAAAGCTCGTGCACTCGTCACAGAAGAATCCATAAGGGAATGGTTCAGATACTTTGCCCAATACCTTCAGAAGAAAAGAGCTGTAGACATTTTGGACGAATCTAAACGTATATTTTACTGGATTTTCTATGTCCCCAAAGGCAGATTTGATATAGCGAGAAATGAAGCTAAAAATATGTCCCAGATTAAATCACGTGAGAAGAAATAGGACGTGACTGTACTAGGACGTGACTATCTGCAGCACCAATGGTGAGACTCATCCACCACTGATGACATGTTTAAGGGAGTCAAAAACATCTACAAACGAGCTGTGAGGTTGTGGCAAAATTAAAAGGAACACATCTGTAAAAGTGTAACAAATCGGGATCGTTTTAGAAAGAGCAGTAAACGAAGTACAAATCCTAACTATCCGAAACGCATTTAAGCAATATGGATTGTATCCGTTTGACCCCGTTGCACCTGCCTAGACAAAATGTTATGGAATCTTTGCAGTAGCAACAGCTCGAAAAGAATGAAGTTTGCGTTACCAAAGTAGAAACTGTGAAAAAAATACTATTGAAATTTAAATACAGGCTCTGAGCTAAAAACATAAGTGGTCATCTTTATACTTTTTAATGAAACATCGCTACCAAGTAATAATATTAATATAATGTTTTTATAATTCTACAGAATCCCCAGATATGTATATTTAATACGTGGGATATTAAAATTTAACTGTGGTCATTCAGAATGATGGAGCGATTGAAGTATCAATTCAGACCGCGATGAACAACAATGATTCATCTGAAGATAATGCTGAAAACGAAGATATTTAACCATATTTTCAGAATACTTCAAGTATTCCCTGAAACGACCAGGAATTTTCACCTTCTTCAATAAATTAACGGCATGTAACAACGTACCAACAACAGGTAAGTTTAAAACAAATATCTGTGAATGTGGAGGTTTATATCCTTTTTAATAAAAGGGCCATTAGGAGTTCAAACTTTAGTTCAATCAAATAAGAGAGGACATCCCGAAATTGTGGATATGGACGAATTCGTAGTTACGAAATGTGAATAAACGGAAATGCAAAATTTTGCAAAAATGCAAAGACGTAGTTCCATCAAAGAGAGGGAGAAGAACTAGACTAAACTTTTTATTTAGTGTTTAGAAAACTTTTTATTTATAGCTCTATTTTTGTTAAAGAAAATGATATGGTTTCTATTACTTTTGTAAATAATAGAAACAAAGGATTATTATTATCTACACATTATTAACTTGTTTCAAATTTATTAATGGAAAAAAAAAGTTTTTAGTTTCTGTCCGAAATGTCCGAAAAGTGGAACAGTAGTGACCGAAATGGGGAATAATGTTACTTTTGAAATTTTTAGTTTTTAATTAGTTCGCATCTTTCACTTTCTCAAAACTATTTATGAATGTAGTCTATCATATTCAAATGTAACCTTCCCAGGAATTTTAGAAAAAAATGGTAAAAATTGATTACGATAGTAATAAGTTATGATAGTTTAATGTAAAGATTTTGTTTAAGTATACAAAAAGTAGCCCAACTACCTTATTACAACTGATTAGGCTTTAGGAACACACATCATGCAAAAGCAGACTTACAATAAAATTAATTTTTAGCTGTCGTTTTAAAACAAATGCCATCTTGCGATACACATGTTGAAAACAGTACTTTTAGGGCAAACACAAGCAGTAAAAAATGACATATACGCGATGCCATTTAAAATAAAGAAATGTATACTATTTCCGATTAAACCAGATTGGGAATAAAAACGTTTGCTTGGCCAAACAATGATTATTTCGTTACGTTGGTCCGGTTTATACACATATACTTTGTATATATATATATATATATATATATATATATATAGGGAAGTGGGGTGTATATAGGGGTGTGGCTAGGTACGTACGCGGCACAGGTAGGTACGTACGTGGCGCAGTCTGGTACGTAGTGTCGGGTCGGTCAGTGAGTGTGTGGCGGTGTGTACGTTAACGGGACAGGTTAAGTTAATGACGTATTTCCAGGTGTGGCGGAGGGGAAACCCTATATCTTTATTGAGATTATTAGGGTGCTTATGGATTTCTATTGCTTCTATGATAATACTGGGATTCCCGAACTAGGGTTTTGGTTTGGCTAAAAAGAATTTTGTTTCAAGTCTATGCTCAGCAAGTGCAGATCCAGCTATACGTTTCAACCTAGTGGAGGGTTCGTGATCAGTTATACGCGCGCTGATAGGTCGTTTCGTTTCACCGATGTACACATTTCCGCACGAACAAGGAATACGGTACACGCCATTGGATTGCACTGGCAAAATATGATTTTTGACTGACATTGGGTGGCAGGATAACTTTGAGAAAGGAATGAAGACAGATTTTATATTGTGTGGACGTAGAATTCTATTGATACGACCTGTAACGCCTTGGATGTAGGACAGGAAGGCCACGGATTTGATTTCCTGGGTAGGATTATGTGATGGGTTAGGATTTGCATTTTGAAAACGTGTTATGGTTCTTTGGATATTTTGGAGAGGATAGTTGTTTCGTGTTAAGGTATTGGTGAGGTGGTTAAGCTTATTTTTCAATGAGGTAGAATTCGAAATAAGGAATGATCGTTGGACTAGCGTGTTGATAATAGCTTACTTTTGAGCTGGGTGATGGTGGGAGTGGAAGTTCAGGTAGCGGTCTGTGTGAGTAGGTTTTCGGTAAACAGTGTGACCTGTTTTACCATTGGGTAAGTAGGATACTAGGACATCGAGGAAGGGTAAACGACCTTCCCTTTCTACCCCCACGGTAAAGCCGATGTATCGGTGTTGGGAGTTTAGGGAAGTAAGTAAATCGTTTAAGGAGTCCCTTCCGTGTGGCTAAATGACGAAGGTGGTTTTGATCATAAGACAGGAAGGGCTTGCTGTTCAAACGCTTCCATAAAAATACTAGCGACGACAGATACTACCACGGAATTGGAAATAGGTAAGGCATACACTAACCATATTAACTGGGTCAATGAGTTGGTTATCGGCCTGTAGGATTCGTTGGATAATGGTGACTCAGTCGGGAATAGGAACTTTTGTGAACAGGAACTCAACGTCAAAACTAACCTGGACGAAGTCACTGTCGTCCAGGGTAAGGGAATCTAATCGCTAGACAAAATGATGAGAGTTAAGGACATAGGGGTCGGTTTGACCGGTGTATGATTTTAAGATTTGGGAAAGGTATTTGGAGAGTTTGTATATAGGGCAATCTATGGTACTAACAATAGGTCTGAGTGGGGCATTAGTTTTTTGGATTTTAGGAGCACCATACAGTTTAGGGGAGTTGTGAGGAATTAAGGTTTTTTGTACATCTACTTATTAAGAAGATTATAATAATACTAGCAAATTTCAAAATGTTCTCTTTTTAAGTAAAAAAGTTACAGGCTGTTACAAGTCTCCTGCGTCACCCGGTATACTATTCATAATTACCATAACTTATATTCCCAATCACCGCAAAAGTCAATATTTGATAATATCGAACGTATACTCAGACGCAACTCAGTTAAATATAATTACACCCATAACCTCTTCTATTGAATAGGCGTATTTTTGAAAATTATGTTTTAAAAGAATAAGGGTATCATTCCAGGATTTAACGCATTCACATTTGAATTTTATTATTCTTGTTGTCGCTTTTATTCATAAATTAAAACATGATTGCAAATGTGTAAATTTTGAATAATTTCGTTATATAGTTGATTAGACTTGATTAGACCTTTCTCTGTCCTCTGAAATCCCAACTGAAGTCAATTGCCGGCTATTGCCCTCGACTAACTTGTATCTCAGGTTTGGTTTTGGCGTGGGACGATCTTGACATCGGCTAGAGGTTCGCCTGATTTAAATGCTTACGATTTTAAGTTAATTTTAATTTTGAGGCCGATGGTTGTACATTTAAATACTATTAAATATTTTAGTGCACTCATTAGTTTGGTCCATTCGATTTATTTTCTTTCTTGATCGCTAGTGTAACCGATTAACACACTACTACCGCCAAGTACACTTATACCATTCCGCTCACTGACAATAAAATTCATTCAATGAGTGATCGCTGCCAAAAGTAACTGGTTAGTTTGAAATCACTGTCATTAAGAAAAACAATTCAGAAAAAAAATAATATTCTAGAAGAACCGAAGAGTTTGCATGATGTGGTGACTCCAAATGAAACCAGTGTACACACCGTGTCCGAAAAGTTTTAGTTCGGGCTAATATCCCAGGAGTTAGTGGAAATAAGAATACTGACCTTTAGGAATCCCATGTATAGTTTCCATTTTTCTTTCCGTTTTGAACTTTAAAATTTTTAATGCAACCCTATATCGTATCATATATATACCTCGTTTGAAAGATCTCGAAAAGTGTCAAAGTAATCGTTCCGTAAATCCGAAGTCCCTGCCTTGAACCGTTTTCAAATGGTGAGGTAATATTGTCGTGGTTTCAGGATCTAACGATTGATATCAGATGAACAGTAGGCTGGGTAAACAAAGTATGCTGAATAGTGCCATGTTGACATTTGCGAAGTGAATTTAGTAACTCGTACTATTGTAGTTTATTATTAGTGTAGTTTATTAACATTGTTTGTCCAAATGAAGAAAAGGTCGAGGTTATCTTTTTTATGGAGAGTCTCGGCGAGTCCTTCCCTTAGAAACTGAGGATCTTTAAGTTGAAGTTCTAGGTAGTTCATGATTCTTCAACTAATCCAACCAATACGAATAGTTGCTCAATAAATAGGAGTTGGCAAATCAACAGTTAGAACTTAACGAAGACGACAGAGATCACAGATTACAATTTTGTGAACAAATTATGGATTTAAGTACTAGGCAGCTAAATCATGTGAAACGGATATGTTTTAGTGATGAAGCCAGATTTTAACACAATTGGTTAGAAGAGGCGCATACCCAACATCCTGAAAAGCTTAATGTATAGGCTGAGATTATGGGAAATGAATTATCACTAAACACCTTGTAACAGAATTTCCTGGATGCTGGATAGGACGTCGTGGTTCGATTGAGTGGCCATTGCGGTCTCCAGACCACACCCACTCGATTTTTTTCTTTGGGTTTACCCTTTAACTACGAAAGGCGAATATATACGCCCTCATAGGTCTATCAATAGAAACGAAAGACGTAAACGCTCTCACTTTTACTGCTCTACTAATTGATCCAATATGGAATTTACCATTCTATGTAACATAGCAATTGAATACCGGCATTTGTTTCAATATTGTTCATTTCAATTCCACTGCTCTCATACGTACAATCGTATCGTGTATTGACTCACATTAACCTGTTCCTTTACTCCACATGTAAGTGTTTATTTATTTCAATTTGTGATAAGTTTTTTTAATTTTATCGATTTCTTATTTTTCTAAATAATATAGTACACCCTGAAAATGTTTATCCAAAAGAAAAGAAAACGTACATAGATAAGTAGTAGTGATGAGGAAGAAGTAGAGTTTTCTAGTGTAACATCCTCCTCGTCCAAAGAAGAATTTCATTATACCAAAATTAGAAAATGGAGATCAAGATGTTTCGCAATCGCAAACATCTCTCCAAGGAATAAATGGAATAAATAAATAAACAATTTACAACGGCAGTTCCATTTGTGGAGATCTGTTGGTCGGCTCAAAATTTACGTCCAAAAATATACAATTTTGATGCAAAAGATTCTGGATGCAAAGCAGCTCTGCATAACATATTTTTACCTTCAGACTGTCTTCAGAATCTCTAGTGAATTTCATTGTAGAACAAACAAATAAATATCATTTTTTTTAGAAAGAAAGCGTCGCTGGAAAATTAATTGGGGACTAAATTCATGGCACAATAAACAGGGTGTCCGGAAATTATGCGCAAATACTGCAAGGGCATATTGTACAATTGATTTTAGGTGGGGTCCTTTATATATATTTTTTTTAATTTACGGCTCCCGTGCTGAGTTAGAGGCATTTAAAGGATTGGTCAATATTATAGTTATTGGGGTTATTCTTGAGAACGACACTGCTTATGTTTAATTTTTTTAACATTTTAATATGATATTCTCATTCGCACCCGGTTATCGCAAAGGGTTGAAACGAACAACCCCTATCTATTTTTACAAAAGAACTTTTTTATCCGTCCGTTTTCTTACGAACAAAGCGATCAGTCGTATAGCCCAGACGATTTGGAAACTTTTTTGATTGTTTTTATTTTTCGTAAACTGAGCGGGTTTCGAGATATATAGTAAAATTCGTTGCGGTGACCCGTTTCCCTGCGAAAGCACGTAACAAAGAAACAAAGCATGCCTTGGAATGACCAATAATTTGACTGTATTTACGCCACGCCGTAACCATGGCAACGGCGATTTGCGGCCGGCAAGAAACCCCAAGAAACATGATTTGGAAATGGAATCGACTGAATACTTTGTTAATTGTAACCTCAAATTGTTTGACAGTTGTTAAAAAGAAAATTTGTCAGAAGGAGTTATGTTACAGGTGCGATGTAAGGGACTGTACTCCACACAGTACATCAAATAACCCGTAAAGGGTTTTCAGAACTTCTCCCCTTTTTATTTAATGCACACTATTATATTCCGACATTTTTTAGCTTTCCATTGCTTTGAACACCTACCGATTTTAAAGATATAAAAAACTGTAATAAAAAATTTAAAAACTATATTATTGGCCAGCTTGACCAAATCTCTTTTCTGTTATATTACAAAAAAATAATTTAAAACAAAATACAATCAAAGCACAAAACAATTCCATTTCTATGCAGTTAACTCCAGGCTACTCAGAAACGATTGACGAACTCGCGCGAATAGATCTCCCCTTCCTTTGATAACGTCCCAGCAATTAATAATCCTCTGTCTCAGATTATCAATATTATTAACTGGCGTACTGTACACTAATGTCTTTAGGTACATCAAAAAGAAAAAATTCCATCGGATTCAAATCGGGGGATCTGGGAGGCAAGTGTACAAATTCCCCACGAGGGGTTTAAGGTTACAATTAACGAAGTATTCTGTCGATCCCAAGCAAGTTTCTTCGGGTCCAATTTCAAGCCGCCGGTCGCAAATCGCCGTTGCCATGGTTGCGGCGTGGAGTAAATACAGTCAAATTGTTGGTCATTCCAAGGCATGCTTTGTTTCTTTGCTAACCGGGTCACCGCAACGAATTTTACTTTATATCTCGAAACCCGCTCAGTTTACGAAAAAATAAAAAGAATCAAAAAAGTTTCCAAATCGTCTGGGCTA
>JAWQRJ010001552.1:0-15553 GCA_033557515.1 Diorygopyx duplodentatus | reverse complement strand
AAAAGCAGAGACAGTGAAGTGAAGTGGCCATAGCCGACGAGAGAAACTAAAGGACACCAATGGGTGTAATTTAGAATTTAAGAACCCTAGTTTTAAGAATCTTTAGAGTAAATATGATGGTTGGTCACAATTGACCAGTTTCAATATTTGTAAAGCGTTGTAAGATAGTAACGTTTTAATTAAAAAAAATAAAAAAATTTGACTTTAATATTTTTAAAGACCATTTCCTTTTTTAAGTCACCCGCAGCCAGTAACTAAGTTGCAATAAATCTAAGAAATTAACCAAAAATCTTCTTAAATGTTGAAACTTTAAACCTTAAAACTGAGAATAAGAGAATCGATTTTTTTACATTTTTCATATCAACATTTTTCAACATTTTTCACACTATATTCAGTGTGTCCGCAGATCAACCTAATTACACCCATAAACCTCATTATTAATTTGCTTCACGAAAAGCAATTCTTTATAACGTGCAGGAAATATCAGTTTTCGACAATCGAATTTTAAATGTTTTTTGTACGCATTTGTACTGCAAACAAACAGTTTTACATCCTCACCATTTTCGACATATATCGATTTCTTTTCTCTGTGGAAAATTAAAATGTCAATTTGCGCTGATATCGGTAGCTTCTCATTTGTGCACCTAGTAAGCTATCCTTCGTCGTTTGAAGTTTTTCGAGGTATGGCAGAACGGCCAATCTCATTCGATAACGCGTCGTTTGTACCCATGGAAACTAATCTC
Organism: Diorygopyx duplodentatus; assembly: GCA_033557515.1. Lineage (NCBI taxonomy): Eukaryota > Metazoa > Arthropoda > Insecta > Coleoptera > Scarabaeidae > Diorygopyx > Diorygopyx duplodentatus. Next base: position 14,810 of record JAWQRJ010001552.1, on the reverse strand, counting down.
GCGTCGTTAGTACCCCTAGGGAAACCAAGCCCCGCATTAGTAACTTGACAGATTTCCGAGATATCATAAAACTGCCAGTGCCACTCGATAACGCGTAGATTGTACAACTGGGAAACTATTTTAACCAATTTTCTCAAAAAGAAAAAATCGTTACATCTCGAAAACGGTGGGGGTACAAAATGTTTAGTTTGGGGTACAAATGGACACAAAAAGGGCACAATTCGACGGCGTGAAGACGGTATTCAAATTTCATGCCGAGGTTTACATTAAAGAAAATATAAATTACTGTTTTTTTCCAAATTTCAAAACAAATTTGAAATCAATTTAATCTCTACTAATTTTTCAAAAGAAAATAAACTGTAATAATTTACGTACAGTATAATGATATAGCATTCTATTAGAGTATACTGCGGCCAACTGGAAAAAATCGTTGTTTGGGGATAAGTTGGCTGTAATGTAATGTAAATTACGAAATAAAGGGATTAACTAAGTAACTAACTAACTATACCTATAATATATGTAAACTGAGACGAACACTGAAAGTTCGAGCGGAGCTCGGAGTAATTAACTGAATTAACTGAAGGAATAATTAACTGACAATGCAATAAAAGGAACAATTCGGTTTGCTTTACCCTTTTTTGTGACGTTGATTACATCAGGTACAGATCTCCCACAGGCTGTTTTTAATTGGTTTTGAAAATCTGCAATCGAACGTTCATCTCTAATTTTTGTTTTTTAAAAGCGTTTTGTGGGACGCTTATTCCACTGTTGATCTCTACATACGGAAGCGCATGAAATTGGAAAATTGGGGAGTACGTTGGCAGCGAAATATTGGTTTACAAATACTAGTTAGCGGGTGCATTACACTTGCATGTTGTATTGCCGAATCGTATGTCGCAAACTTTTCAAAATGTTTAGTGTTTGGTCAAAATATATAACTATGATGCCAATATTGAGATCAACAGAATTGGATTGGCATTCAATTAGTAATGGTGGGTGAGATTGACCGGATCACTGATGAGGCGACCGATAGCTTTGTTCAACAATTTGTGCACTATTGTCTGTAATTATCATAAATAAACTAGTTTTTTTAAAATTTAATCTTTGGTTACTCAACCAGCGAAAATAACATTTGTGTCGGGTGAATACTATAGAAAACAATTCCTGTGTTATCTTAAAACTGCTCCCTGTTAATTTTATAGTGATAGCAGGTAAAAGAAAGCTCTAAAGTCATCAAAAGTTTAAACCAATTAATTATTTGTTCATGAAAGTCTACCACTACCTCTACTACTCTACAACTATGAGTTCAAATTTAGTTACTCCCCATATGCATTTATCCTGTATGTTTAGAATCACAACTTTACCAAATATGTAATTAAGTTTGATGTAAATTGAACTTAAAATTGTTGTTACATTTACTTATTTTATTATGCAATTATTACGGACATCTACGTGAAACACAGGGACGATGTGGCAAGGAATGTGGAATTATTAACCGTCGATACATTCTTGTATTCGTTAATTAATTTATAGATCTCATGGATTTGAGACTACGAATTCAAGTCAGGTGTTACGCGAGTTTAAAGTCTTTGGTATATCAATTTCTAGATGTTGCATAATTTTTGTTTCAATTGTTAAATTTCGTCGATCTCACTTGATTGATGCCAAATTTATTTGTCAGAACTTCGCGCAGTTGTGCAGATTTAAAACCTTCTCCTTTGGAAGCCCGAATAATTTTTGACATAAAAATAATCGAAAGAATGTTAAGATCAGTGTACCAATGTCTCAGACTTTAAACACTTTGCGCACAAATGAGGTGTTTGAAATTCTCTTTTTTAAACTCCACAACTTTGATTATGATAAATTTGGCAACGAATTAATTTCGATGAGATCTATCGATTTATAACTTATCGCAATATTTTCTAAAAATATAGTTGCAGAAGTCAAAGGTTTTTACTATAGCACGGCCAGAAAAGTTTATGAAAATGTTCAAAAGCAAGCATAAGTTTTGGAATTCATTGATTAAAAGACAGTGAAAAACAGATTAAGATTAAGATACTTACTTCGTTGGGTCTGAAAACGTTATCCGAATGTTTGATAATGCTGTACATACAATTAGCAACTGAGAATCCGTGTGTCCAATTATGGTATGGCACCCTCCTATAATTCTTTCGAACTGTTAACGTAAATTTCAATAGACTGTTCTTGTCGAATCTTGTTAATCCGAAAAGATCTATAAACATATACATTGCCTGCCGAGCTTTCTCGTAATCTTCTACTTCAAAGGCGTTAAAGTAATAGTCGTCAATGCCAATGATCGCACCAGGGATACCGTCCTTTAGTGCTGTGTTAAATTCGTCTTCCTTGCAACTGTTATGGTAACTCAAAACTTCTAACGCAACCCGATATTTTTGTTCCGATCTTCGTATTTTATCGTACAACGTCGCATGATGTAGTGCCAAGCCGCAGTAAACGGCAAACATCTCGAATGCTTCTTCATCTTCTTTACTAAAGAGACCCGTATGTTTATTGACCATTTGCACCACTCCAATTATTGACCCACGAATAAAAATCGGCATACATAAAATTGTGTGGGTTTTGTATCCAGTTAACTGGTCCACCGTTCTGTTGAAACGATGGTCAGAGTAGGCGTCTGCAATGTTCAAGACTTCGCCGGTCATTGCAACTTGCCCAGCGATTCCAGTTCCCAAAGGAAACCTGATTTCTTTCGATGTGTGCAGTTTGGCATTTTCATCGTTTTCGGAATCTATACCTTCTTGGTAACTGGTTTCAACCCCTACGTCGAAAATGGTTGCGTATAGCTCTTTATTTCTGGAGTCCACCAAGAAGAGGGAGGCTCTATCAGCGTCGACTAGTCTCTGGGCGAAATTCATTATCTTCATTATCAACATATCCATGCTGACCATATCTTGAAAAATAGACCTGGAAATTTTAAATGAATACGTAAAAATGTAAGAAAAAACAGCAATACAAATAACAATAGCACGATTTTATCGTTTGGTCATTTTGGTTTTAACTGAGTGGTTAGTTGGCCAAGTTGCCATCTAATACGAAATTCGTCATGCTTGTTTCGTAACATATCTTCTATGGGATAGCACTTGAATAGAACAAAATCTAGATTAATTAAAAACGAATATCTTTAAAAATGAACATAGTTTTTCATTTTCAAGTTTTTATGGTATTGTAAGAAAGCATTCAAAGCCTCAAAATGTGTAGATTTAATGGTAATTGAGGCATTTCAGCATCAGCGCGGATTTAGGAGGACTAGAACGTCATTTGATGAAAATATTGACCAGGCCAACTGATATAGATTCAAAGGTGGTTACAGGGAAAATTTTACAGCTATTGAAAGAAATGATTAATGACAGTGAGTATACAGTCGTTATGCAGGTCTCCCGGTATTTACCTGCAATAATTTACAAATGTTTGACGATGGCCGAAAATAGATCAACACGTTTTAACCAACAGTACCCCAAGGATGCTTTTATGTAATATTTCCGAAACATGTTAAGATAAAATTATGAAAATAGATATTAGAATAGTATATTTTTTGATATGGAATTAGTAGTGGAAGGACGTAAAAACATCAAGTCAAATTAATTGGTGTTTAAAGCACTCACACGACTTTCTCTTACCTAACCACCCGACCTCTCTAAACGGTGCGACTTTGGGCAAATATATATTAATAAAACCCACGACAAATTCGACGGAGAGAAATACATTAATATATAGGATGTTTCATTTACAAAACTGAAGTTAGTGATAATAGTTTTATTTCCAACAATTTTTTGTTGAAATTAATTACAAAAAGGTTAGCAATATTGAAGATTTTTGTTGTATTGAACTAATATCGCTTTTAATTAACAGCGCTTCTAAGGCTAAAAGCGCTTTTAGGCAATTTCGTATTCTCAAAAAATTATTACACCTCTTTTAGTTAAAAGCGGCTCTAATGAAATGACGTTTGGCAACATAGTCGTTCGTAGTGTCGTTACCATGGTAACGTATTGAGTGAGTTCCGGAATTCACCGATAGATTTACGGGAGACGTCGGCAGATACAACTTTAGTTCCAAATTTAAGCCAGGTAAATTAAAGTTATGCTGCCAAATGGGTGTGCCGTTAAATTACATAAGAATATACGCGTTTATGTACAGATAGGCAAGAAAATAGTTTAGCACATATATTGTTATCATATTTTCCGACAAGAAAACATTTTTCATGTATCACCTCAATTACAAATCATGTTCGTCAAATTGTCAAATTATGCGCCGCAGGCTCGTACGTAAGGTCGGGTAGGTCAGTGAGTGTGTGGGCTGTGCGCGCGTTAACGGGACTGGTCATGTTAATGACGTATTTCTAGGCGTGGTGGAGGGGAAACCTTATATCTCTATTGAGATTATTAGGGTGTTTATGTATTTCTATTGCTTCTAGGATTTTTTCTAGGGTAATAGTGGGAATTGCGAGCTAGGATTTTCGTTTGGTTAAAAAGAATGTTGTGTCCTGTTTAAGTCTATGCTCAGCAAGTGCAGAATATAAGCGTTGGACAAAATGTTAGGAGATAAGGACAAAGGAGTCGGTTTGGCCGGTGTATGGTTTTAAGATTTGGGAAAGGTATTTGGACAGTTTGTATGCAGGGCAATCTATGGTATTAACAATAGGTCTGAGTGGGACATTAGGTTTGTGGATTTTAGGAAGACCATACAGTTTAGGGGATTGTACATCTAAAGGGAGGATGATTTGATTACGCTTGTGTTGGAACGTTTAATGCGGGATGTTGGATCACGTGGGGGATGTTTGTAGGATTCGGCCCGGAGTAAGGAATTGATTTTCTGTTCATACTCTTGGCTATCAAAGACAACAGTAACGTTGCCGTTTAAAGGTTTTTAGAGCGGCCCATTCGGATTTAGGAACATTTGATTTAGGAAGTTATGAACGTTGTAGGATTTTGAAAGATTCATGGCGAATAGGATCAGATATATTGGCAGGGAGTCTGACTAGAGCAGCCTCAACACTTGCAATAATCCTTTCGGTGGGAATGCATTTGGGCGTCAACGCGAAGTTAGGACCCTTGGATAAGATGGATTGTTCGGTAGGATGGATTGTTTAGGAAGAAGGGCATTGAATTTCCGAATATGGGTTGTAGTAGTTAAAGTGGTAGTGGTTTCAGCCTGTTGGACCCAAAAGGTCAAAATCAGGACATGAAAGGGCTTTTGAGGTCTAGGCTGAGATGTCGTCTGTAATTAGCGGCGAAACTTCAACGGAGAGTTTCTTCATGTCGATCGACGCGTCGATCACCGGAAAGCCAAAAAGTTTAAGTATATGTAGTTTAAAAAATACATTTGAATGTATATTAAATAAACAAGACTGTAATTTTCCATTATTTAAATTCCCAGTATCCCCTAGTTAATGATTTAGCACTGCAAACGCGCATTTACCTACAGATATACAGCGTAGTCAAAATGTTTGGCCGTGTGCGTATTACAGTAATGGCTATTTTAACATTATAACGCGGTATTCAGTGCTAAAACCTATTTGCAAACTTAATGCAAAAATCGGCAAAAAAGGTTTGAAAAATCTGAAGAATTCCCTGACCGCAAAAATAAATCATGGCCATTATACTATTCATTTTTCGTCGTTTTAGGGAAAAAGGACCCAATCGCACATAAAAAGAACCCATGCACAAAAACAGTAAAAATTAGTTGCCTAGTGCTATTAATCACCATTGAATTTGACAACTTGCCTCCACTTAATCCATCTTACATTACTTATAGTAAATTAGATGGAAAACGAAATTGGATTTAAAATTTTCAAAACAAATAATAAAAAAATGTAGTTTCTAATTAGTTTCTAATTTTCATTCGTCGATAATGAATTTGATCAGAAGACTTACAACACTGTGATTATGAAATTACAAATGGGACTTTTTAATTAGTTCACTTCATAATTACCAATAATAAATACTTAATAATTACCAATTTCATTACCGAATTTCTTTTTACATTCCGTTTTCAAAAATAATAAACAATTGCAATCTATATTGCATTATTTTTTATATAATAATAATAATAATAATAAATTTCTACAGAACAGTAATTATCTATTAGCTTGAAATTTGTCACTTATAGCTCTATTTACAGCTCCAAGGTAACGTCTAATAAACAATTTTACATCTCAATTTCACGTTCCAATCGATTATAAATTTCCTTTTTATAATCTCAGCTGACGGGTTTCACTAACCCTTTTAGACTGTCCTATAAATCCTGCGTTGATAGAAGTTTTTATTAAATTTACCTTGTTAATTTAGTTTTCTTTCACGAGCTTAGGTTAGTTTTAGTTTAATTTTCAGTCCTGTTATCAGCTGGTTTATTTGCGTATTACTTAATTGCGGCCTTCATAATTCAAATTGAACCAGATTTAAATTCATTGAAGTAAACAACTGATTGTTTCAATTTTTTGCCCAGAAGTATGTCAAAAAATGCAACTACCTGAATGTCATACACAAGTCTTCAATAATTTTGAAAATGTCCGTTACATATGCAGAATAAGATTTTGTCGTAACTTATTTAAAGTAAAGCACTTCGTAGCGGAATTTTCAAATCGTTTTCTGATAACAACCACCCCCCCCTAACTAAGCTGTCGCTTTAGTTACGAGCTAGGAACCCATACAGATACGCTAAATTATACTTTTACGAGAATGTAGAAAACTATTTAAATTGAAAAAGCTTTATATGCAAATCCCCGGGAAATGAAACAGGGTAATAGCGATGGTATGTGGAACATTGAAACCAAATGCTTACTTGACGACGGCCAGTAGAAAATCGTTGAGCTTCCGTTGCTTGTCCATGGTTAAATAGAGATGGGCGTAGTGCAGAGCTATTCCACCCCACACTAAATAGCTACAGGTTATTTCCTCGTCCTCTTCGTGGAAAGGTCCCCCGGGCGCTTTTCTCCACAACTCAAGGACCGCGGCTAGATGTCCATCAGGTTGAACGATGGGTTGACACAGCACATGGTACGCCTCGTCCTGGAATTAAATTACACGGGGTTCATTAGGGGAACTTGCTGTACGGTCAATATTCAACTTGAGTGGCATATAGGGTGCTTTGCGAAAGTGCGTAAAGTTTTATTACGATGTTGGCAAGGAGCCTCATTAAAGATGCTGTTGGAAAACGCTTTGAAAGGTTATTGTTTATTACTTGTTAAATTATAAGATGCACTCAGTATGAGTGGCTTTGTACATTTTTAATTAGATGTTAATTTCATCCTACCCAACAGGGTAGGAAGTAATTAAGTTGTAAAGCTTGAGTTTGAAGCGATACATTATTTTTATTTCTCATAGACTTTTAACCTTGAACGTGGCTGAATTCTGCTGAAGCTGGCATTTCTATTTACAAATTTGACGTGGACATATACCGCGTGCAATTTATTTTAGAACTTGACCTCCCCCTGTAGGGCAGATGACTTATTTTGTCATATTTCCTTGGTGAAAATTCAAACAAATAAAAACTAATTTTAATTAACTCTAGTTCTATGCATTTAAATTGAAACTTTGCCGCACTATAGGCGCCTAATTTAAAATACGATTTTCTAAATATGGCAACAAAATCCAACTGAGAAAAAGGTCAAACAATCTTAACTCGATTACACACTCCAAACGACAGGAAATATGTGGTGGCACAGGAAAAACCGCGTGCTACTCAACGTGAAGCAAAGCGGGGAACAAAAGAAGATGCCTAAATAAAAGAAAACTAATTAACCCCAAAAATACCCACAGTCAACTAAAAACACAGGCCCACAGAAGACTGCTTAAATTTACCTCTAGGTCTTCAATTTAACGGACTAAGATGACTTTGAAAAACTCGGTTGTAAATCCATAACCATGCGTTTCAATAAACTCTTCTAAAACAACGGTGTATTTGTTATCCAAAAATACCCAGGTTCCAAATACTTCTCTTTTATAACAGGATCTCAATACAAAAATTCTAAACTTCATCAAATCACCACGATGCTCTTGTCGTGACAAAGACGTTGTCCTGACAAAAAAAAAACCTTTGCCTCCATTCACCACCGATTGCGCCAGACAGGGAGTTTGACCAAAGTCTTAGTTGATTTGACATCTAAGAATAGTTAGAACTGTTGAAGTTGAAGAGAATTCAGAAACATGCTCTAGGATAATAGCTACAGAATTACCAATCCAACCGGAAGGGGAGTGCTACGGGAGCAATTATTGTATCCATACCATATACAACGGGTTCAGGCTCTCTTAGAAACTGACTTCGAACCACGGCTGTGGTTCTGTTGATGGTTCAATTATTGAACCTCAATATAAATGCTCTTTACTGATGAGGCACAGTTTACTAAAACAGCAATTATAAATTTTCATAACAACCACCAGTGGGCAGAAAACAATTCACAAGGGATTTGCCGTGTATCATTAGGGATTACTTAATTGGCCGCTTTTTGCTACCAGCAAGACTAAATGGACGAATTTACAGGATTTTTTAGAAGATGAACTATCTGCTTTTATCCAAGAAGTTACATTGAATATTTAGTCTGGTAACTAGAGAATACCTTAGCAATAGATATCATGATAGACGGATTGGAATAGGAGGACCAGTTGGATGGCCGGCCAGCGGGTTGAGGTCAGGGGATCTGCAAAGTTTCAGCACATCTCATAGAAACACATTTAAACAAGAAAACTAAATTTTTAATCTATTATTCACATGTGTATGTCAACATAAACAATTTAGCAGGATGAGCCAGATTGCATTCGTAGTCTACAATGTTGCTCTCCGCGTCAGATTTCAGGGAGATCATTTTGGCAATTAAATTTGTTGAATGTCAGTGAAATTATAATGTTAGACACTCTTAAACTTATGTATAAAATTAAGAATGAAAGAATTAATGTAGATATACAACTTTTACAAAATTGTGATATTCATTCTTATAATACAGGAACAGATCAATATTTTTATCTTACTATAAGAAGAAAAAAGATAACATTCCATGCCTTACAACAATTCAATAAATTGCCAGTTCACGTACAAAAGTTACTATGTTTAGATCTAGGGGTAGTGCAATCAGTTATGATATTCAGAGTCCTAAGTGTACTTGTTTTTCGATTGTATGTATTTATTCATATGTATATAGGTATTCTTTGTATCTAGATGTTTAAACTTATACTTAAATATCTGCTGTCTGAGTCATTAAATCTATATGGGATTAATAAGCCTAATAAAGAAACGGTTTTCACTACGTAAAAGCCCAATGCTAGTACTATTTAAAACAGAGTCAACAAATTTCGTCGGTCAATATTTCACGCCATCAGAAAGCAATTAAGCTAATTATAACACACTGCACGACTTGTCTTTTTCCTATTTTATTCTGCAAATTTGATGGGGGAAAAGGGAAATTTAAATATTTTAACAATTACGTTGCACAGAAAATTGTGTACTCTTTCTAAATCTGTAATAAGCAATGGTGTTTAAGTTCTAGGTATCGTTTTAATGTTTTCGTCGTCGAATTTTCACGCGATAGGCAGCAATTTTTAATAAACTGAAATAATTCACAAATAGTGCATATTATGCGTATTAAATTGACTTGTGTTCGTAAATGTAGCTTCGTCCGAAAACACTAAATTGGACAAAAACAAGGGATTTAACTCTATTTTTCGCAGCATCCAATTACCAAAGTTAACACGACTTAAGTAATTATCTCCGCGAAAGTCTTGATATATGGACATATGATAGGGATGAAATTTGAATTTATGTAAAATATTTATTACAGAACGGACAGGTTTTCTACGATGTTACTCACAGAAACCCCTGAGGTCTATGTTTTCGGAAAATTGAAGACGGAGACGAAAATATTTCAGACAACAGTTATTTACTGTTTTGCGTACAAAGATTGTCATTATTAAAAGTATATGTTCATATTTAAATAAGCAAAGAATAAGCAATCGAATTTATAAAGCAAGTCTTAGAAAGACAAGATGTTAGATAATTGGCGTAACTGCTATATAATCATATGCAAATTCGACCAAAACTCTGTTTTATATAGTACTAACATTGGGCTTTCATATAGTGATAGTTTGGAAATACTTCACTTAGTTTTTGTTCTACATCAAATCAAATATGGTCAATTTCGAAGAAATTCAGGTACACCGTTGGATTCGCAATTTTTTTCTGGAGTATTTACTGGGAAGTCGACCAACCAAAACTTTTATATGCGGAAAAGAACAAACTTTCTCGTGGTGAAAGCAGATTTAACATATCCTTGATTTTAAGAAAGTTATTGCGAAAAACCTCTTATGGAAAAACAATGTACAAATTTTATGGCTGGGGTTTTATTGCTACAAATAGAAAGAGAGAAACGACACGCCGGGGAGACGTCGATATTTTGCAAAAAAAAACGTTATCTGGAACTTAAATACCATTGCTTTGGTATTTATGCTTGTTACAGATTTAGGAAGAATAGATAATTTTCTATGTGATGTAATTGTTAAAATTTGAAATTGTCCTTTTCCCCTACCCAATTTGCAGAACAAACTATGAAAAGGACAAGTTGTCCAGGGTGTTACAATTAGCTTAATTGCTATTTGATGGCGTGGAAATTCGAATTGGCCATTCACGTAGTGAAAGCCGTTTCGAAATATTTTACTTAGTTTTTGTTTTATAACAATTCAAATGTGGTCAATTTCGAAGAAATTCAGCTACACCGTTGGCTTCGCAATTTTGTTCTGGAGTAGTTACAGGGAAGTCGACGAAAATTCACTTTTATATGCGGAAAAGAACAAGCTTTCTCGTAGTGCAAGTAGATTTAATATACCTTTGATTTTAAGAAAGTTATCTCGAAAAAACGTCTTATGACGAAACAATTTATAAATTTCAAGGCTGAGAGTTTTATGGATATCATAACGCCGGTATTTATACGTAGGTTTTTCTGTTATATCTATGTGGTAGCTTAACAGCTCAAGGTTACTCATGTTGTTTCTAAACTTATCTATCTCATAGGTTTCAAGCATATTTAACAAATGGCCTTTGTTTGTGTAACAATAGAATCAACTAATTCTATGTTGAAGTAATGGCTGTAAAAGTATAGGTGTATATGTTCTTTAGTTCTAGTTCTAAGTGATCTCCAAGTTTCCCAATATAGATGGCTCCACAAGCCCCACATCCCAAACTATAGACTACATTGTTGTCTAATATATTAATTTTGTTAGTGTAATCTTAATAGTATTATTTGTTTTAAATACCAATTGAATATTATAAGTTTTGAAAATTTGCTTTATTTTATTAGCTACGATTCCTGGGCAGGTCAAGGAGCGATAAACAATATTAGTATTAATATCAAATATTGGTTGTAGTTGTCTATGGTTTATTGGTTTATCATATGATTGTTCATTAATGATATTATCTATTATCCCTACGGAGAAGTTGTTATTTCTGGTAATTTGCTTGATAATTTTGATTTCTTTTTCATTCTCTGCTCACGAGGTGTGTTTTCTGCTCAAGTCTATTGGCATATGCTCTAAAAGCGGCGTATTTATGTGTTATATCGTAATATGAATCATTTGGCATAACTGTATCCGTGCGTGTACTTTTTCTATAGATGTCAAATTATATTTTATTGTTAGCATATGTATTATTAGTATATGTTGTGAAATTTATTAATATAGTCGTGCAATTGTTTTATTTTAGTTGTATTAGAACCCTCCCAAATAATTAATATATCATCGACTTATCTCTTCCATAAAATAATGTATTCTAAAAAGATGTTCTGGGGATTGTTGATTTTTAATTCTAAGGTTTATTCAGTGGTCTTATGTCAGCCATACAAAGTTTAAGTAGGTTAAATATATCGTTACTATGCTCTAGGTTATTGATGTTGGTTTCTAAGATATGCGTGAAGACTTCAGGCAAGTTGGTTGTTGTTTGCGGAATCTATAATGTCCTTTCTGTTTCTTATGGTGTAACTGGGATTAAAATTTATTTACATGTTCTTTTAAAAAGATTACAAAGAATTTTGATGTTCTATATGTACTGGCGTCTATGGAAGATATGATTGGTCTGATGGGGTAGTTATCTTTGTGAAGTTTAATAAGGGAATGAAGTATTGGAGATTTTGGATTCATTGGAATAACTTTAATTGTATTAACATTATATTTCTCTATTGTAACTTGACAATTTTTAATAATAGATTTAGATTTATTGTGAAAAGATTGAGTTGTATTTTTTTTTAAATTATTAACATTATTATTTGAAATAATGTCCTTTGTTTTTCTAATATATTCCTCTGTATTAATGAATACCAGCCCAACGTTCTTGTCTGCTGTTGTAACTGTGACTGCATTATTTTTCGTTCTATTTTTTAAATTATTGAGATGTTCTTACCTCTTGTCTGTTTCCTTTAATATCATGTTTAAGTTATTTAGTCGGTCTTCTTTTCTTCTATTTGGGGGGATTATGATGTTCTTATTATGTTCTTAAGGTATTTCTCTTGTGGATGCCCCTTTATAGCTGCCTCAATTTCTACGGCGATGTGCGGAGCGGTTTTAGTGGGTACTCTAGGAGCGTATTTATGTCCTTTGTTGAGAAGTTTGGCTTCTGTTCCAGTAAATGTCATGTTGGAAAAGTTTGTGAATTTCGGGTGAAAATGGTGTTATCTTCTTATAGTGTCCACATTTTTCCTTTCAAAGTTTTTCTATCTTGTTTCTTCATTTTCTTCTAATTTTTTGTACTGCATTTTCTTAAATTTTTTCAGTTTTAAATATGATGTTTTCAATTTCAATATGGTGGTAATGAAGGGTCAGCTGATTGTAAATATTGTATAGGTTAGTGTTAATCTGGTTTATTTTCTTGTGATATGTTTTGATTTTTTTTCATATGTTGGTTTTTAATTTCTGTTTTTCCCTTAAGCACGTTTAAAAACCTCATATGGTTAATTCTCTCTTCAATTTTATCTTTAAATTCGTGTATATTTGCATCCCTGAACTCGTGCTGTTCGTATTCTAAGTTGTTTATTGAGGTTTACCAGTTTGCTTTACCATAAACTGGCAAATCTCAATAAACGAAACTAAATAAATAAATAAAACGCAATGCCTGCACTATGATCGGAGTATTTCGATTAGAGCACAGAAAACATATGCCGTACTAAAATTGAAAGGTATAAAAATTACATATTGAAAAACAAAATAATCATTTATTTGCAATCAACAGTACTTTTGATGTAATTTGTAATTCTAATCGTTTCCAATTTTATCTCGTAATTTTTTCTCTAGTCTTTGGTTCAACTTGATGTGGGACCTGCAGATGAACACGACCGAAACACGTTGTAACTGCGATATCTTTTTTAGAATAATTCGAATTAAGTATTCGAATCCAGTCTGGTTATTCGTATAACTAGGACATAACCTTTTTTTGAAATGAGCTGTATGATTTCGCATTGCATACAGAATATCATACGGAAAATAATGATGTACCTAATACAGGTTTCGCTACAAAATATACGATATATACCCAAAACGGCGGATTTTTCTTCCAATGAATATAAAATAAGATTTACCTTCAATGCATTAAAGAAATCACAACCGCACTGGTCACTGCCTTCACGACTAACTACTGCTTTTTCGCTGCGTAATTACATCATAGTGTTTAATTCCAGTCAAGGTGTTTACTTTGTTTTATATGATAACGATGTGATGAGCCATATAAAGCAACTAGGCACTTTGCTAGTCCTAATTTGGGATTAATTAGCCATTACTTTTATTATCATCAGCTGTTCTAAAACCGTTGCATGCGCAAGGTGATCTTTTCTATTAATACTTACAAGCAATTTCCAGCGTTTATACTTAGACAAATATAAATAATGAAAATGAAAAATCCTTTGGTGTTTTGAAATTCGGCTTCTGTGTAGTACACAAACCTTACTATTGGAAACACAAGAAGCAATGAGGGAACAGATAACAATAAGATTCAGAAATATTGATGTGGGTACTGATTGTTTATTCACTTGTCCACTAATTATACCCCAATTCTATTAACTTAGTGAGCAATAGTCACCGCCTAATCCAATAGAGAGCAGGTGATATTAATGTATGCGGAATGTTAAGGCTACCATAAATAGTTACATTAAAACCGATTTTGGACAGCAATCGACTACGAACGGATTCTAAGTGATTGTATATCTTTGCATCCAACATCGCTGAAGGGATAATATTAGAAATGGGTCATCGGAAATGTAAATAACCATATGAATGAATGTGCTCGTTTTCAGCCCGTTAAACTCCCACGAGCTTTCATTACACTGGAGCTTACATAATTGCGAATATACACCGGTGAGTGTAAGCTAAATAGACTGTAAAATTATGCAGAAAATCCTGGAAGTCAACAACAAGTTGTAGAACAATACAAAGGAATGTACACCGTATACCAAGTACACAATCTTTGTTAACAGATGTTTTTGATGATATTTTTTCTAACTGATGTTGTATACATTTGATAATTTTCCTCATGTCATTTTAACTACTACACTTATTGTGTCGTTAATTTATCATCCTCACCTTCCACATAAGAGGATGGGATTAAACGAGCATCTCGGTTTTAAGCCTGTTATAGTATATAACATGACGCTTAGTGACCTTTTCATATGGCCGGTGGTATAAATAATATTAGAAAAAGACAGTGAAAGTGAAATTGCTTTGATAACGCTGATCCGCAATTTTGCAACTTTTTTCTGTTGTTTTCAAATGAATAGGTGCATCTGAATGGATTTTTTGCGCAGATTCCGAAAC
>JAWQRJ010001551.1:0-15555 GCA_033557515.1 Diorygopyx duplodentatus | reverse complement strand
GTTTTGTCTGAAACGAATATCTTTTTCGTTTTCGAAATAAAAATATAGGGTCATTCCATGCCAAATCACCCCAGCCATGTAATCCACCATCTCCGATTTGTCTGAATTTTCACAGTTCTAATGAAGTTAGAAAAGCGTATAAAATTTTGAATTACTGTGATTTATATTTTTTAATAAGAGACACTGCTACATGTGATAGAAAGATGAAAATTTTACCACTTATAGTTCTTTCCATGAGAAATTCAGGAAAAAATACTGTTTTAATGCTGGATCTTCGTATATAATTTAAAAAAATATTTTTATTGACAGTTATATCCTGTATGAAAATTTTCAAAAATCAAAATCTATAAAAGTGTACCTAATATTTTTTTTAATACATCATATACCATGTCCTTTCAAATAAAGAAAAAAAATCAGTGGTTGCTTTAATAATTTTTTAACAAAAAAATCATTAGCTAAAGTTATGAGAATTGCAACTGGAATAATATTATAAACAGTCAAAGAAAAACAAAAGTATAAAGTATACTAAATTAGCTAAATAACTTCATTATGACACATTTCTTAAGTTCTTGTTTGCATAGCTACCAAAATTTCCCGTATCGGTAAAATAAATACATAAATAAAAGTCTGGTTTACCACAATTCTATATTTCCTTGATTACATATTTCAGGGATGAAAACTAGTCAAAGGATCAAAATTACGGAATTTACAGACCAAAAACTAGGATTTTATTAACTAAATAATTAATTAACCAGATAACTGTAGAATTTAGTTTAAAAAACCCTCACAGGGTGCATTTTTTTAAAATAAAATCAAGCAATGACGAGTATATATGTCGTACGCAAGGCAAATTCTTGTATTATAAATTTTATAAAAAAAGTAAGGCAAAACGAGGAAGGATTACATTTTTATTCGATAAAACATTAACAATTCATTGGTGAAAAGGTTATTGTCATTAAAAACTGAAAAATTGCCTTCAGCAACGTTTCAAAGATGTCCAGACTGTTCCTGGAACACAAAGTTTTCACAACTTCATTCCTGTTGACTCAAAAACAGTGGCAGCTCGGAGAATATCTTCTGATGAAAAACCTTCACTGATCTTCAACCTTTACAACCCAGGCACTACATTAGTAACTGCTCACGATGTGTATCCACACTGCTATGTAGAGCATGTAAATATGATGACAAGTGGTTTTTTGCACTGGTTGAAAAAATGAAAGAAGATTAAGGAACTGTTGAAGTTAGTTATTCTTCCATCCAAATGGATCGGCTCCTTCATTCTATTGGCCATAACGCAGAGATGATGTGTGTGATGTTCCTTTGGCTCACATTATAAGTGTTGTGGAAGCTCCAGACACTAAAGCATCTGACCGTTTGTACTATTTCTCGTCGCAAAGCTTGAAAAAAGTCCAGAAAAATCTTGCAAGATTTTGTCTGTAGAGATCAACACACATATAGCAATTGCAACTTCATTTAAGTTATTCCATTTATTGTAACTATTTTAACTTTGTCTGTCTATAGGGATGTTTCAGTTGTATTACTCATAAGCTTAGCTAATGATATATACACATTTTTATTATTAAAGCACCCAATGATTTTTGTTGTTGAAAAAAAACAGGTCAATGTACCTTGTTTTGACAAAAATCAGTCTGTTGGTTATTAATGTATTAAATTGATGAAAATTAAAATTAACTTGTTGCAAATATGTAATCAAGGAAATATAGAATGTGAGTAAAGCAGACTTTTATTTAGGTAGTTATTTTACCAATAACAGTAAATTTTGGTAGCTATACAAACAAGAACTTAAGAAATGAGTCCTAATGAAGTTATTTAGCTAATTTAGTATATTTATACTTTTGTTTTTTCTTTGATTGTTTATAATATTATTCCAATTGCAACTCTCATAGGTTTAGCTAATGATTTTTTTGTTAAAGAAAATATTAAAGCAAACTGTGATTTTTTTTCTTCGTTTGAAAGAACATAGGATATGAAGTATGTAAAAAAAAATTAGGTTCATGTTGGCAGATACACTTTCATAGATTTTGATTTTTGAAAATTTTCATACAGAATATGATCACTGTCAATAAAAATATTTTTTTTAAATTATAGACGAAGATCCAGCATTAAAACAGTATTTTTTTCTGAATTTATCATGGAATGAACTATAAGTGGTAAAATTTTCACCTTTCTATCACATGTAGCAGCCGAGAAATAAAATTCTGTAGGTCCAAAAAACTACAACTAATTTTCAATAATAAATTATTTAATTTATTTCTAATAATAGATTTATTAGTAATCTAGTTGTTGTAGTGTTTAAAGTATAATAATTGAAAATATGCTCGTAAGTATCTGATACCAATTGTTTCACAAAAATAAATAAGCAACGAATAACTGAAGTTTGATCGATTGAGCATTTATCCTCGAGTACTTCATAAATAATACAAAGCTATCATGTTTTCTTTGTATTCTGTACAATAATCAATGTCCAGATCAGAATCAGGTTCTTATTTTGTTATTTAAAGAACGTGTTCGTTACAAATTAGTAATAAAATATAAAAATTAACCAATATTTTGTGGATACTCTGACACCTACAGCACCTTTATAAGGTTTATCTATTTCCTACAAGTAGGAAAATGTAAAAGCAATAGTCTTCCAAGGAATAAACAAACATAAAACTAACCGAAGTAATAATAACTGCAGGTTTCCTAGCACAATGTAGAAACCCAATTATATCAGTACATGTGTAGAATTGCGTTAATATAAATAGTTAAACAAACGTTATTTTACAAACTGGAATAATTAGGTGCCAAACGCCTTCCAGTCGTAAAAATTTACATTTATCTATGATCTACTCGCTTGATTGCTCGGACTATGTTAGCTACTGGTGTTTATTGCACCAGCGTCTGATTAGCAATAACGTTGCTCTTATCTACCATTTAAATACCACTTTATCTATCCGAAAACAATCCAGATAACGTTAAAATATATTTATATATCTTAAATCATCCTAATCCTTGAACAACATCGATATTGAACTAACCTAATAAAAAACAATATAAAAAGTGCTAAGATATATTACGTGATTTACTATTATTTACGATTATGTTTATCTAGATATCTGCGACAGATGTGGGCTTTGATAAAGCGCTAAGCAGAATGCCTGAAAAATATTTTCTGCGATAAATCTTTGTGTACACTGTACAGACAGAACATATCTCTAATAAGTATGTATCACTTTTATTTTAGAAAACCCGCCTCGGAGAATGAATTGATAAACTGTGGGCAATAAATAATGTACAGTTCGTGCGTGCATGCTAAGCGTACCTTTCTCGAGGATTTTCAAACATGTTAGCCCAAGATATACGACGTAGGAAGCGAAAGAAGCGAGAAAATACGAAATACAAAACGGACGGGAGGTCATTTGAAAAGTTAACAAGGGTTAAAAACCACGTGCGGTCTCAAGGCTGGACATTATTCTAAATCCGAAACTACCTGAACGAACAAACGAGGCAGAAACAATAGTGTTGGAACACAAAAATCACATGCACCACCAAAAATAACATAAAAAACCCTACGTACCGTACATTACGGTACTAGTTTCATAACGCAGTATTTACAGCACGCACTAAAGTGCGATATATCGCCTTATCATTTGTTCTGGATTTGATCATTTATTTTATAGGTTATGTTGAGGTTATTACGAGGTTCTACAACGTTTAAATTGTTATCATTTATATGACAATCATAGAGAATAAAATATTCTGCTTCGTAATCAGGACCTAATGATCCTTTCATTGACGTGAACTAGAAAATGTTTTTTGCTGAATTACAAAACTTTTTCACGATCGATACTAAACAGAATCTAATTCCTCCCGAAAATAATTACCAACATTAATTTACAAATGTTTATACGAGTTTTTCGACCGGCAAGTGTTTATCCTTAACCTAAACTCGGCTAAAAGGAACCCACAACTCACCTTGCATATAACAGCCATTTAAAATCGAAAATATTCGTTAATAAATCCGTACGGGACGATGCACAACACAAAGTAACATTTTCTAGCAGTATTGCACCTTCTATCCTTCCGTACCGTAACTATTTCAATTATCCGGGCACATTCGAAAAGATAACTTGATTAATGCCGAACGATTCCCGCACAACAGACTTCTCCGTACTAACGCTATTTCCGAACTGAGCGCAGAGGCGCATGGCCTGAAGTTTCATGGTTCGTGCAGTTGTTATCCGCCCGATCGAGCCCGAAGCGGGCCGACGGCTAACGATGTCGTTTGATTTATGTGTTGCTTATGTATGGTTGCTTATTGGTTTCTTATTTGGTACCCGGACGGGTCGGCGAGGTGAAAAGACGAAAAGGGGAGGTGTTTGGCGTCCTTTATGCTAATTAAATGTTAAATATCGCCCATCGATCATTCTAAATAAATAAAAAGTGACATTACGATAAAGCATCTACAACTTATTTGAATATTGTTTTCCTGGAAATTTGAAAATATGTAAAACTAAAGAAATAGGAGACCAAAACACAAAGCTGATTATAAAAAAAGGTTTTGACGACCAGAATGATTATGTGGATATACTTTGATGCTTTAAAGCGAAAAGATCATTTAACAATAAAAAAGTGCAATATTTTTAATTAAAAAAATATATATACGTCTGGAAATTTCCATAAATGTCATTTATTTTGACGTGTACACTCAATTTTATGATTAATTGTACACTTGGAAATTTTTATGCCTGCCGTGACGGGAAAGCAAATAACTGAGTAAAGTGAAACGTTAAAATATGCAAGGAAACGAACTTAAACATAAAATTGTTTGGAATCTGGAATGGATTCTTTTTAGTGTCTACCGGAGACATTGTAAACATTTCTGCTTATTTATTGTTATAAATACTTGTTTTTATAGTGGAATAAAGTATGCGAGGAGGTTGAACAATGCGTACATAATAGAGTTAGAATTATCGTGTAATACGATTTGTTTTTAAAACGTAATTTATTTACACCAAACAGAATTTATAAAACTTATTCACGTTGTTAAGACGTTAAGAGGTTTATTAATGACTGATAGAGTTACAAATACATAATAATAATAATTTCAATAATAATACATATCTCTATGTTTAACATTGCTGGATGATAAGTTTCTAATTTGGCGAAGATTTTAGATGCAATTGCTTGTTCCATTAGGAATTTATGGTATTAATTGCACTTTTGCTTACAAATCAAATAAAGTAGTATTTTGCAATGCAACTTCTAATTGTAGAATGCGAGATTTTATAACTAGTTGGTTTTCCTTTAGGATATTTGTTCCTTGTTGATTCCTAATTATTTTTTTATCTTTTTTGTCGATTTGGATTGTTTCGATCGCAAGATTCCGATGTTCGGATGTTTATTGCCTGAAGAATAATATACTGTTCATCTATAAAAAAACATTGATGTAATATGGAAGTAGATTTGTTTTTATTGTTTCATGGGTAGTTGTAATTGCACAGCCGACGCGAATCTCACTTTTCGATGCATCAGTGTAAAGGTTTCTACCGAAAGATTTTTCATGTATAATTTCCAACAATTGTTCAACTTTGCTTGAACAATTCACTAAAAGGTTCATACTTTGGCAAAATAGTGGGGTGAAGGTTGAAATTGGATAAGATCACCTGACCCTAAGCCTCCTGATTTTTATTTATTTGTACGTTTGAAATATGGCGTATACAAAAAGAATCATCATAATCTAGCTGAATTACAACGAACAATTCATAATTAAATTGAAGCATCCACGCTTTAATCTGCAGAATGTTTTCGATACCTTCCTTCATACTACAAACATAAAAAGGCAATCCCTTTCAGCCTTTTTTGTGATTATGTAATTGAAACGAAAAGTAAATTTGAGTATGAAACAATAACTATGTTATGATTTTGCAGGGATTTCTTATTATAAAAGCCTTCCCATACGAAACGAGAAACTAATGTTGATGACTTCAGTCTGCAGTATGAAGGACATAATTTTCAACGTTTATTGTACTTATCACTTGATTAAGAATATCTAAAATGTTAAGATGATGTTGAATTATCATGTGTGCAACATGAACTAATTTTTAAATACACTATAATATATTATTTCGCTTAATATACACCCTGTTGGATACTCGATTTACCACAGCGACTTTAAATTTAGAGATAGGTATAACTAAATTAGAAAATAAAATATTATGTTCTTATAATAACGGATAAGAACATAAATTAATATTTATGTATTAATATTTTTTATATTTATTTATTATTTATATAAAAGGTAACCTACCTAATATTTTTTTTTAAATTTACATTTTAAAATCGAAATATGAAAAAATATTCAATGTCCAAAAATGTAACATGAAAAAATTTCTCTATGAAAAAAATATAAACCCAGTCAATCTATTCAAAAATAATGAAAAATGGATCACTAATTTGTCCTCGATTGATATTCCTCCAAAAGTAAAAAAATGTTTGTCCCTGGGACCTAAATTTAGTCTCCCCATTAATGCATAAAACTAGAACGTTTGCTCATGGAATTAGAAAATATTTTAACTAATTGCCTCAACGATATAATAAAAAACACATTAAGAGCGAGGACTACTAACACTATTTCCAATTTTATTAATCAAAAAACTATCCCAAATTGGTCCAACTCTTATTTGTTATTCTTATACAATAAAACAAAAATATTTTAAAAACAATTCGAATATATTGGTTACTAAAGCAGAAAGCGTTTTCTTTACTTGATGATTCTAACACGTATGAAAAATAGAATGAAATCCCTTGAATAGTTTACTAAAAAAGACTAATGAACTGGAAAAAAACTAAATAACAGAAAAAGCATTACTGAGTTGGAATACAAGAAACTTATCATACACAACTCGACCCTGTGTAAAGCTTATTGTTTCCCAAAAATACATAAAAATATGTAATACACCCTTAAGGCCTATTATTTCTGCATCAGGTTCAGCAACTTATAACACATCCAAATTGTTTAGCAATATATTAACCAAAGCTTTATCAGAATCTACTGATTATAACGTACAAGACACCTTCCGTTTGCAGCCAGGTTAGAGGCTTACAGTTACTTAAAGATTTTATTGTAGTATCACTTGATGTCAGTTTGTTCACTAACATCCCAGTAAATTTACTCCAATACTAAATTTACTGGGTTAAATTTACTATTGTTGGAATTTAATTGTTGAGAAAAAATGTAGCTAGTAAAATCAAATCTCACTGTTTACTAGACTTAACAACTTTTTTAGATTGTCTAAGATTCATTCTTGCCAACACTAGTTTCTCCTCTGATGGGTTAATTTATCGTCAAAAATTTGGAACACCCATCTCATCAGTCCCATTCTGGCTAACATAGTGATGGATTATGTTTTGGATGATGTCATTCCTTTGAAGTAACACTTCAAAGTCCCGTTTTAAAGAAAAATGTGGATGATATTATTACTGCGATACCTAAAAAAGAAGTAGATAAAACGTTACACATCTTCAACGGTGTCAGTAAGCACAAACAATTTGCAGTAGGGATGGAGAAAGGTGGTTTTGTACTTTATTTGGATACAAAAGTAATAAGATCTGATGATTACACTATTATAATAGACTAGTACACAAAACCCACATTTTCAGGACGTTACTTCTTTCCCAACCATTCGTTGCAACATAAAATCAATACTTTAAAACCTTTAAAAGGAATGAAAAACGGAATTCTGAAGATCTGCAACACTGGGTTTCATGCAGCAAATTTCAATAAATTAAAGACAATTTTTATTGAAAACAATTTCCCTATTTATGTGGTTGACAGAATATTATTCAGTAATAATGATTCAAACAAAACAATACATATACCTAGAGCCAGCATTTTTTACCCGTTAAATGTGAATAAACATATCTTCCAAAAATTAATGTACGTTACAGGTTTGCCTCAGAATCAAAAATATTTTAGCACCACAATTATCACATTTAACTGTAGACAATCATTATCCGTTTAAAGTCAGCACTTTATTTAGTAAAATTAAAGGTGTATAACAAGTAATATATATCCTGTATTATATGTATAATAAGAATGTTGTTTATTGTATTAATTACAATAATCGGAAGTATATTGGAGTAACAAGTCAGTGGCTAAAAATTGGATTACGATAACGTGGACATTTTGAACAACTTATCTCAATTAATTAATTAAAAATATAATATTAATAGAAGGGGCCTAAGTTTAGATAATAAAACCGATTCACTAACATTTCAAACTATAAATTTTTTGTTGGATTTATATAAAACGTGTATGTAATAACTCTAGGTTATCTTTGTCGCAGTGCGGTTGAGATCTTTTTATTGTTAAACATGTGCTCGTGAAATCAGGTCCGTCTTGTTGTTCGTCGTAATTTTTTAAGAAGATTTTGATGTGTTATTCCTCAACTACGTACATTTTCTTGGCCCACAAAAGTGTAAGTGACCGATTATTTATTTAATTTTAAAGAAATTTTTTTAGTTACATTGTTTTAGTCAATTGTTAACGCCTGTTTTCCATTTTAGTCAGCTCAGATGAAGGTCAAAATAAAGCACCAAAATATTAGCGTGAGATAAAGAAAATTTATTTTATTCAACCCCGATCGGTTTCTCCCAAATAAAATCAACATTACTATTCACGATCAATAATAGGAAGGAATCGATTTTTTTACATATTAGGAAACTTTTATTTATTTATTATTCTAACGGTATCAAGGTTAGGTTGAAAATCAAGTGTCTGAACCTCGCCTTGTGATTGTTACTTATTTAGCTTAATTAATTATTATTAGTGAAGTTTTGTAATCAAACTATTCTAACAATAAAGGCCTTATTATTATTATTTTAGTCCATATGTTTATAGGAACTTAGATCTATGAAACGCATTGAACATAGACGGACGGATCCAAAATTTATACCGATTGCTTTACTTATAATTTTTATAAGTACGTAACTTATAACGCCTCACGTTAAAAGAAGTATGAAAAGAAGTTATGGAAAAATTATCTTTACTTGGATCGAAATTATTACCGTAAAGAAACTACAAAAGAAACAAATTAGTGAATAAAAGTATGCTAAGTGCTATGTGCACTTTTAAAATATGATATTATATAATATAATAATATACTATAATTTAATATTATAATAATATAATATATAATATTTATACACATTTAAAATACGACCAATTTTAACAAAATGTACACTCATTTATTAGCACAATTGCAATGTAAAATAAAATCTGAGAACAACCATTTCATTAACTACACGGTGTAACAAAATTTCAAGTTTGCATTAATTGTTTTTGTTGGTGTTGTATTATATTGTATATATTGAAATTTATATATTATATTATCTCTTTAGTATTTTTTACCTTGTCTCGGTAGAACGCCTAAAATAAAACAAAAAATACTATGCGAGTGAAAGTATGGAACTCAAAAATTTTAAATATCAATGGGGCGGATGATACATTTTTAATCATTCATAATTTTAAATAATCAATTAATTTTTTTGTTTTTATGAATTGTTATGACTGATAAAGTGGTCATTCTGACAAATAAAAGAAAAACAAAATTCTATGTTAGTTATTTGTTAAATACAGTATTATATGTAATACAATAAATAAAACCAAAAACTTTACAATAAACTTCAAAATTCATGTTTGATCGCTTCTCGCGCTTGTGGGTTAAGCAGCTAGAACTGAGTTAGAACTGAGTTCCAGCTGCTCAATCTCCCAATGATCTCCAAAATTTGGTCTAAAGTAATCCAAATGGAATGCAAGTAATTTAGCTTGATTTACATCTTACAGCTAAAACTATCACATACAGCACACTGATACCTTTCATAGTTAATTAGCAGCAACGATTGGGCATTATGGTAATTTTCTTTGGCATTGTGCAGAAAAAATGCTTTCGTACTCTTGATAGAGTCATCTATAAAGAGCCCCCAATTCTGAACCACATGAGGAATTCCAATTTCTTCAAAAAGACCTTCCACATTCGAACAGTAACATAAATTTTCAGACATTCCAAAAAATCTTCCCAAAAATTGCACAATCTTCCAAAAAATCTTGTTATTTTTATTAATAACACCTTATAGAAATATTATAATTTCACTTATAGGGAGCTAAAAGTTTTCCATTTGATTTGGTAACACCTAAATCTCTGATCAAATCATCTAATTCCAGCTGAGTTCATCACAATCATGTTCCATACATAACTGCATATTCTTCTAAACAGACTTCTTTTACTGGTGGAACAGAGACGGGGAATTCGATACTATGCGGAAGTGGAGAAGTCGTGGAAAAAACGTTCGGATAAGCAATGCTTTTGCGGCGATCTTTTCCTTTTTAAATTGCAAACAAAAATAGCAGTTGTCGTGATGGTTAGACGGTTCTCTCCAAATTCTTGGAATTGCAAACGGCATTGCTTTCCAGACATCGTGGAACCATCTTTGTATTGTTGTTACAACTACCGCAACTAACATCTGAAGCCCAAGACCCATCTCGGTTAAAACTTGATTCGGCGTACAATTTTACGTTTCGGTTGGTTCTTCGTTATTAAGTATCCACACACATAGAAAACGGATTAGGGTTCACTTTACAAAACATTTTCGAAATAAACTTCACCAAATTTAGACGTAATTTGACATAATTTTCTATAAACGAAAAATGTGCAGTAATTGTCACTGACCGACGTCCAAACATTGCAACACGCCTACTGCAGTTTAATATGACAAGTTTCATTACCCTATGTGAAAAAAATTGTAATAAACAATGTTTGTGTTACATTGTCTTATCAATGCAATATGCAATGTATATTTTAAGATAAATCCCTCCGGTAATGAATGGAATAATATCGGAATAATATCCCCAAATGCGGTCCAATAAATGAAAGCTTCATAAAATATCATACTGATTAATGGATTAGCTTTCCTCGTATTGAAAACAAGAATAATCAATATTTCATCAAACCCGGTATATAAATATGCAATCCGCATTATTAATATTAGATATAAACTCTTTAAAAATAATTATTTCCTCTTCCTCTGAGAAAGTAACTTTCTCTACGACCTTTTAATGTATGTTTGGAATGCATGACAAATTATAAATTCAGAGATCCTATCGTTTTATTGGACTAGCCCATCGTTAAATGTAAATGTCAATTTACTGAATATTTATTAGTGTATAAAGAAGCAGTTCATATAAAGTAGAAGATAAATACTTTGACTGTAAGTTTTAAAAGGAAATTATATGTGAAGTGGGTGGTTAGTTAGGTATGTTAAACGTTCATTTGTTCACCAATATGTAAATGTTTGATGTAAATATATGGATGGATTTCTCTCTACAGTGTTGCCAACTTTTGAGCTGACAGTAAAACATTTCACACTTTACAAAGTTCTTATTATTTGTTTTGTTACTTAATGCTCCATTGTTCAGCAGATAAATGTACTTATGAATGCTTTACTTGTTTGTAATATATTACGTTGCTGCCAGCAATACAAAATTGTTTACTAGAGGTCTTGTATAAATTTCCACCTACTGAGTTAGCATTCATGGCCAATAGTAGGTATATTGTGTTCGACGGCTGAAAGATAATTTGTTTAGTGAATCACCTCATTAGCAAAAACAAGTTTAACTGTTTTATCTGCGTCATATCAGCTCACTATGCATATTGTTCCGCGTTGTGTGAAATATTTAAAAAAGCGACACGACATGTTCGACAGTGTGTTTCAAGATGAAAGAAAAGCATTGAGCCGGAACGTGAATGCAACAATTGCTGTTTGCAATTCGTCGCCCGTTGAATGTCCCCCTGAATGTCTCCAAACAGATGTGACGGAAAATTACAATATTAAGAACCGCCTTTCTTTGCCAGAGCACTAGCAAAACTGTTAAGCATTTCCATATAATTCCGGTATAACGTTTCATTGACTGCACTGCCGAGAAACAAAGCAAATGCACGAGAAGAATTGAATTCAGAAAATCAACACTAAAGTGGGTTTTCTTATGCAAATTCGTGTTGTGCTGCATGTGAGCGCACAGATTAATAGTTTTCTGAACTAATTTCTAAAGAGTAACCGTGCTTATGGTGCTTTGTTTAAAGAAGTGAATTACGCAAGAATAAAAGTATGCATATTAGGTTCTAATTATTTTCCGATAATGGCTTAAATCGCCATTAACGATGTCTGTGCACTGTTTGGTTTAGAATGATGCAAATCTCGCTGGTGTAGTGTATTACAGTACATTGCTTTCATCATAGTATTAAAGAATACTAAACATATATACAGATTTCAAAAATATAAAGATTATCGATTCTTTATGTTGGGCAACAACTACAAAAAGAGGTTTAAAGAAATTTTGAAAATATGTTTACTATTAAATTTTCAGGAGCAGAAAAACAGGTGTTGTTCCTTCGAAAGTTTTGTTTGCACTCTGAGTGAAAAAGGTTTTCACAACGAGTGATTAACAAAATAAACAATAAGAACATTCAATTTATAAGACATAACACTGCAGTATACAAGGTGGGTTATAAGTAATGTCCCATTCCTGGATAATGAGTTGAATACATCAAAATTGGTCAGAAATAAAGAATGGAAAAGTTGAATAAAAAAATTGAAGAACAAGCTTACTGGTGTCAATGCATCAGATACCTATTTAATCGAACTGTATCTTTCATGCATTCTTTGCCATGCAGGGTGTATTAATTGTTTAATTGTTTTGCGGTGAAAGTAGACCGGTTTTAATTCGTTTACCGTTATATGTCATGTGTATCAACATTTCTATATATTACGTGTAATATTTGTGGTTTTAGATCTACTGAGATATCTTAAAAGTTGAGATTTATAACCTGACATTCTTTCAGATAATATACTCCAGGTTTAATAACTATCCAATTTATATTAAATTGCCCGCCCACATAATTTCGAATACTATTTGCAGTGATATAAATCGGAGCATATATGTATGTATTGATTGATGTATTCACTTCTTCATGCGAATAAATTTCTCCTGCAATTTGTTCCAAATTATTTGCAGCTAATGCAGCACTGTGAGAACACATTCCCACAGTTGACCGGCTAGATCCTTAAACTGACACCAGGGGTCACGTTCCAAAACTCCGTTCGCATCTGTTAAGGAGTCATCTTCTTATAATCTGTTCGGTACTTTTACCTTTTCACCTCGTGTCCATATAAGTACGGAGCGGCTCTTTGCATTCGTCCGGAGAGTTGGCGTTGGCCTTTAACGACCACATTTAATTGAAATAATCCGCCCGACGGCTCTGTCCATTCGTCAATAGTAATCAACGTCAATGCCGCGGCCAAGCGCACCTTTTGACGTTGATGCCACCAGAAAACTGCACGCGAAACGGGACGACGGGCCAGATGCGAGTAATTATTCCGAGTACTTTGCATTCAATTAAGCGAAAACGTAAAAAATTTCGACGTCGCTGACGTGACGATCCGAAAATGGGCGCATTAAGGAGGTGCATAATAAAGGTGACTCAGCCAGAAATCATTCTGGAATTGGGTTATTTCGCAAGGGAGATTATTTGCGAACAGCATACTAATTAATTACTTGCTGATTCGGTTGTTTTCCATTGGAAATATTGTAGTTATATTAATAGTCGAAAATTGGGTAATTAATTGGCCACTTTCACAAATTTCTTATTATTTTATCATGATATACAGACTATCATTGCCCGACGAAGGCCCTATGTAAAGTAGTACAACTCAATACTGTTCTGTATTGTATCAAAAGATCTCCAGAGTAATTTATAAACAACTTGTTGTAAATATACTTAATGAGACTAGTACTTACTCTGTAAAAGAAATTCAACTTAATTTATGGCAGTAGTAATAAAGCCATAAACTCGCTTCCGACTTCTAAGAATAATTCTAGGTCACCGTTAGGTTTTCTTAACCTTGTTGTTGAAAGGCTCTTTTGTTTCTAAACGTAATAATCAGCTTCAAAATAGTTAAGACGTCTTATTAGGCGAGTTTCGAGAAAAGTTTTCTCAAGAGTTAACATTTACGAATTATTTACTTTGAGCTCAAATTTAACTAACAAGTAATTCCAACTCCAATGGCAATAATAATTCTAAGAGCAAACAACTCGTCATTTAACTTAAACACAAACTGGTTGCCAGAAGCACGTTTCCAGGTAACCCGAGGTCCCTGAGTGACAGCACTACAATGGGGGATTCATTAGCGACACCCTTGTACATAAAAGTCCCTAGACAACGCTACGAAATGTTAAAGTTCAGGTACCCGAGCGTCCATAATCGATCATCCGGGGCCTTAAAAGACACAGGGACAGCACGAAATGGACATCTTGCTTATCTCGCACCACGCGGACAAGGGATTTGCATTAACCCCGAGGTGAAATCTTAATTTTTGAAAACCGTTCTAATCCCACGCACGATAACGTCGTGCAGCAGGTAAATATTGACAATAAATCTGGGATAGAGTCCATAAAAATTTCTCTGGCCGAAATCAGACAGATTTATGAAGAGATTTATCAGATTTGGGTATTAAAGGTGTTACGGGGACTTACGGTGTCGAGAAAACAGAATTCCATCAAGCTATTTACGTAAAGCGATAACATTCACTTTTTTCTGTTTTGGTTAATTTGGGTTTTAACTTTGTGAACCTATTGCGAAATCGTTATTTTAACTAGTTTTATGTTGTATAATTTTTTATGTATAATATGTATGCAGATATACATGATAACCAAAATTTATCGGGGAAGTTAGATGATATTTAAGTACATTGGTTATCATACCATTTAATTACTTACTTAGTATGCAGATTAAAAACTGTTTAAAATGAAAACTAATTTATTATTGTTCCTTCGCCTGAAAATCAATCAATAGCAATTTTGTTTATTTTTTTTCGATACTTATCTCCTTAGATTTCTACTAATCTGAAGAAGTTACAAGCCATTAGACAATTGGACAATTAGATTTGTAAATTTTGAATTTTCAAATTTTATGTCTCCAATCATTGTAACCGAGCAGTAATTTGTGAATTCAGTCATAGTATTTACTTATCGATTAGTAAACAAACTCGTAGATTTAAAGTAACCAATAAGTTGGTTTTTTAAGACAGTTTCAAATATTTTTGACACAGCTGGAAGAATGCTTATTGCCCTATAATTAGCTGAGTTGATTTCGCCTTTTTTCAAAAATCAGTGTGACATTTGTGTCATTTTCAGATCATCGAGAAAAAGACTTATTGCGAAGCATTGATTAATTAATTGTAATTCGTAAGCGGATTAATTAACAAGTCTTTTGCTTTGTTTTAACATTACTATATTTAAATTAAAGTAGTTTTTATTTGTGGTGGTGCTGTGTGATGGATGCATGAAAGCTAAAGGATGTCGGGTGGGCGCAATTTTATTTATTAAGGTAGCCGGAAATTCAAGAAAGAATTTATTGAATACATTGGCTGTGAGGAGGTTCGATGTGGGGTCATTATTTTGATTTAATCTATTAAAATTAATAACCTGCCAAATGG
>JAWQRJ010001550.1:0-15559 GCA_033557515.1 Diorygopyx duplodentatus | reverse complement strand
GGCCTTGACCTCGCCTTCACCCCTCCACTCAAGGACAAACGGATATGATCATTGAATAGAACTTTTAAAACTCTACAACTTTGGTTCGAAACATTTTTCTCAAAAACAACTCGTTTTCGAGATATTTGACCGTATCCAGACTTTTCTCACACCCGGTATGTCACCTGATTGATTACGAATCCAAACATTAATCAATTTATTTTTAGTGCCTTATTGATATTTTGTGATTATTCCATCTGTTCGGTGAACACAGTATAGTAGGTTGCTCTACCATCTGAGCTACCGGGGACTTCAAATCCAACTCGTTGGAAACCATGTTTCTACATTGATGTTTATTTTTAAAGTACATATCATTAACATATCTTTAATTTTTATTAATGTTCTAAGTTCCAAAGATGTCGGATTTTCCAAAATGAAATGAGCACTATCATTTAGATAACTTAAAACAGATCTGGGAAATTTCGTATCTGGGTGTTTCGTGGTGTTAATGAAATTGTCAACTGCTCATTTAAAGCACTGCTTCATTTATGGAAAATTTTAATTCTTTTCGTATCTTTGATTTCGCATAGGGGGAGCTTTGGGCTGAGCTTGCAGGCGAGATGACGAAAGGAACCGAATATAAGCGAGTTTCTAATAAAATCCTTCGCGTGTAACGACCGCGGAAAATCCAACAGGGGGGTGGTCGTTCATGGCCACCCGAGAAAAGTAAAAGAGGGCCACGAAAGCTCTCGCCGTGACGTCACGCAGAACCGCGTGTACGGCCAGTTTTCCGCGCCGCCTTCAGCAGGAGCGGGAGCCCGCCGCAGTGCATCATGTGGCGTCGCAGCGGCGAGTTCCCGACACCTAACCTCGAATCTAGAGCGTAGCGCGAAAATCGATAGGCACGGGGGGGCACGGAGGAAACAGGCGCGCTATACGTGAACGCACTATTCAAAAGTCCGTTCGTAAACATGATCGGAATGGTAATGAACTTTCCATTGGCCGCGGTAGGCGAAGAGGCAACCGCTTCGCGAAAGACCACGGCAGAGGTGATAAGTTGAAGTTTAAAATAAATTCGAAATTGTTGCATAGAGCCCCGAAGTTGCTTGGACTGATGCCACAGGTCAACGTAGGTAGCGTTTGTTTGTCGACTCGTCCGGCGTAGTGTGCAGAAACGGCGAAGCACTGCCGCGAAATGAAGACGTAACGCGTCAAGGACAAGGAAAAGGAAAGCAGAAGTTTCCCCTCCAGCCATTTTCCCTTTCATTTGGAGCAAAATGGATAAAACCCGAATTAGTAAGTACTTCGCTGCCTTCTTTTAATTTGGGCACAGTAACATCTTTGGGACCACTGAGATAGAAATAGTTTTTCTGCACTGTGTTTTTCTTTGTAAAGAGGACATTAGTTGGCACCGCATGACTAAATTAGAAAAACGTGCCAAAAAGAAGAATGCGTCAATTATTTGGTATGCCAATGTGTAATTGTTTTCTATTTTCTTTGACGTCGTCTTTGATCCTTCCATTAAGTACATCATAAACAAAATATTGATAACACCAGACTACATACGTATTATGTGCACAGCTATTGCCTGAAATGATTTAGTTACTACATACTGCAATTTACTTAACGTAATAAGAAATAAAGAAATTGCATGAATTTTATGAAGATATTAACAGATATCCCATAAGTCTTCTACTTAATCTTCATCTTTCCCAGGTCTTCCACAACTTGATCTGTCCATCTGCTCCTCCAAGATGGACGACCTAGTCTTCCTCTGGGTCGTGCTCCATCATGTTTCCGTTCGCTGACATTCATGATCGTGCTGCCATATCTTCAACATGGCCTAAACCATCTTAATCTTTGGAAAGATCCTCATTTCCAGAAAATGCAATAATCGAAGAACGACTTTTCGAAGTGACATCTCGAATAAGTCTTGCGGTTGTACTTCTTGCTGATTTTCGTAATTTGAGTTCAGCAGCATCCATAAGTTCGTGATCTTCTAATGTATCTGCTAACTTTTTCACTCTTCGGCGCTTTGATCGATTGCATATATCGTGGAATGATTTCAATGCTGGTCGTCTATTAGTAGCTGATGTTGAAGGTTCTTGTTTGGTTACTTCTTTGGTAACTCCCATCCAACTTGTTGCTTCATTTAAAAACATTGAACTAAATAGCTTTTTTCTGCCCCTGCAGTTTTTCCACTTATTGCACAGATATTTGCAAAAGAGACGAATTTTCTCTTGTAGTTGGGGCAATTGTTCATGTCTTGTTGAATCTTTTGTCGCTACTTATTGTAAAACTTTTAATTGCCACTGAAGCTCAATTGGTTGCAGACGCTGTTTCTTTATTGTATTAGGCATAAATTTGATAATGTTTTTTTCAGCTACTTTATTATGATTGATTCTAAACGATTCGCAATCGGTGAGATTTACTTTTAATCTAACAAAAATAGATTTGTGGAATTATTTTCTTTCTGGGTAGCGATTGAAGTATGCGTCATATACAATACCACCCATGTATGCTATTACGTTGGTGAAAGCAAGCCGACATATCATATTTTTCTTAACTTTCTAAACCGCCAAAACATGGATAGGTATATTATAAAATGGAAGATGTGTTGTGTCTTTATTATTTGTTTATTAGCAGAGTTCTCTTATGTCCAAATTTGCTATATCCAAATTTGCCCATCCTTTAACAGAACTCCCTAAAGACTGTTTGTCTGATTGCTCTGAATTTTCTGATTGAAAGAAAATATTAAAACTATCCCAAAATGCATGATTCTATAACAGGTTTGAATGATTCTTCATTGGCAGAAATAGCTGGGCAAAAATATTTTCTACAACGCAAAAGGTAGGAAAGGAGAAATTCGTCACTTATTAATTCTTACCGTTTCTTAATTTTCCATAAGAACCATATTTGCAAATTGCCATTTCTTTTAATCTAATCTTTTAACGAATTATGAAATGGAAAGCTATACACCTTAAATTACATAAATCCCTGTTAAACATCAAATTTATCAAAATATGTCTACACTTCAAGTTAATCCCGACTTTTGCTAATTTTAAATTTCCTATACAAATCAATAGAAATTAAGTATTCCAATTAAAACAACAATTTATGAAAACAGAAATTAGAAAACAATACAAAAAAGTTAATAATTACAACACAACATTATACAACCTTTACTCAGATTTAAACATAAAATTCCACTTTCTGATACTTGACGAATACATTTCAAATCTAAATTCCTTAATAAAACCACTTCATAAAATAACTAACAAACACAAAAAGAAAATAGAATCATTAAAATCAAAACAAATCCCAAATACACTATATGAAAATTCACACAAATTTCACGCCTGTTTTACTAATCTTTCATCTCTGAAACTAACTAAATCAGAAGAAACGCTTCTTCAAAAAGGACATAAATGCTCCGTATAAAGAAATCAACTTTCCAAAGTTGACAATAAAAATTGAAGCAGCCATCAAAAACCAACCAGAAGAAGAAGAAACCAAGAAACTATATGATTACTACCATTAGAAAAGAAGAAAACCTACATCATCGAAGTAAAAAATCAAGAATACATGAAGATCAAGAAAACATCACACTACGAAACCTACAAAAAAAAAGATAAAAAAAGAAGACATCATAGTTATTACAGGTGATAGAAACCCTGGTATAATCCTAATGAATAACGTAGATTACTTTCAAAAAACAGAACAATTTATACAAGAAAATGACTTTGTAGAGGTAAAGAGAAACCCTAATCTAACTTTGCACAATAATTTCAAAAAAATCATAAAAAATACTTCGGAAACCTTAAATAAATATAATTTCAATCCTAAAAAAGCAGTACATATGAATCCAATAACCCCTAAGCTACATTTACGCCCCAAAATACACAAAAATGTCCTTCCAATTAGACCAATTATAATCCCCACTAATTCTAGTTCATACTTTGTTTCTAAATTCTCAGTCAATTTCTTCAAAACTATAATTGAATTTACACCTAAATATTCTATAAAAAAATCGTTACAATTTATTTGATAACATCCACAAGTTTGAATTTACAACTTTAGCATTTGACATTACTAACTTATACACTAATATACCTATTAAAGAAACAATTTCCATAGCTACAGAAATCATTAATAATCACTTAAACAATAGCACAGATGCTAATAACTTAATAAAACTTTGAACTGCTTGCATTAACCAAAATCACATTACATTTAACAATAAATATTATACAATGATTGAAGGTTTACCTATGGTCTCCACACTTAGCGAACTTATGAGTGACATTTTCATGAACCATTTAGAACAAATTGTGCACAACAGCAATTTCGACTTCATTAACAAAATTATATTATGGATACTATAACAGATATGTAAACGATATTCTAGTCATAATTGACAGTGCAAATATAAATATTATAAATCACTTCATAATTTTATAAATACATTACACCCTAAAATAAAATTCACCATAGAATTAGAAAATAATCACACCTTAAATTTTTTAGATGTCACTTTAATGTTATTAAAGTGAATGAATTACTTATGACATTTATAGGAAACCTACACAAACAGACGCTATTATCCCATTTAATTTTATGACCCAACAATTAAAAAGTCAACTTTCATTTCTTATATATAGAGACTAAAATATACTCCTCTCAGTTGTAATAACATGAAAAAAGAGTTAAACATTATACAACAAATTGCTTCTAACAATAGTTACGATATCCACTATTTTAAAAATCTACTTCAAAAATACAGTGTTAGACATAATAACCATACAACACTACTACATATAGAAGATAAACCTAAATCAATATGTAGATCCATCATTTACCAAGGCAAAATTAGTAACAAAATTAAAAACATTGCTAATAAATTCAACATTTCACTTGCCCTTAAAACAAACCACAATCTAAAAAAATATACTTAACAATAGTAAACCACCCACCAAATTACTACAAAACAATGGTGTATACACCCTTACGTGTGAAACTTGCAATGCTACATACATAGAGAGACCGGCAGAAAAATCGAAATTAGACTCAAAGAACACCTCACAAGCAATAATACAATCTTCGGTGTGTCTACCCCGAAGTACATTTTAACAATCATATATTCACATTTGATAACATCAAAATAATTCGTCAACTGAATAAAGGTTATTTAATGGAATTATTCGAAAGCTATGACACCCTTTTAATAAGGAAAAATATAAACATTAAATTTATATTTATTATAATTTTTAAGTGTTAACAATCTAAATTTAGTTTTTAAACATACTGATTAGTAAAAATCATTACTCTCCCTCCTTCCTTGGAATTTTCAATTATGTAATCCAAATATTTACCATTCCCTCAGAGACCCTTTTAATAAAAAAAATATAAATATTTAATTTATATTTATTATATAAATGAATTTTCAATTATGAAATCTTCAAATTCAAATTTCGTCAATTGTGATGTTAATTACTACGTTTATATGCACCATTAATACCAAGTCTAAGTAACCACATTTCGATATTATGCCAGATTTCGAATCACTGTAACCTAAAAATCTGTTTCTAATTATACCATTATCAATTTATATACTATCCGCTAATACTTTCAGCAAAGTCTCTAATGGTTTTGGGAGAAATGAGTTCAGTTTTGCAGTCTCCATTTCAATAACTGCAAAATCTGCAATTGTCGTTTTGTGCCTGTTCCGTATTTTTGAAACGTTGTTCCACTTGATAGTGACCGTTGAGAAGGTTACGGATACTTCCAGGACTTGAAGCCTTCGAGCCTCTTTTTACAATTGAAGGTTGTCTTTTGGCTCTGCGATCTGGGAAAGTAATAAACCTTAAACCAGTTTTATTACTCCAGTATGTTTTGCTCTCCTTTGTCTTTAATTTTTGTATCTTTGACATTGCCCTTTGTGCTACAAAAAGGTTTTGGTCCAGAGAATGAAGCCTTGGATTCTTCCTGTCACAACAAACGTATTTTTGATGATGTGAATTCTGGCAACTAAAATCAATACCGCACTCTGGTTGACCGAATCTATTGGTGAAAATTATTTAAACTTTTGGAATACCTGCATGAAACCGGTGCAAACGGTTTCTATTTCTGCAGACGAACAGAAATTACCATACCAACACATTTTAATTTAATTAAAGTATATGCAGTACAACGTTAGAATGACGAAGATCATTAATTGAGAATGGTATCCTTCAAAAATTAAATTAAAATATTTTTTCGACTTATTTAATGGACAGTGATAAAGTTGAATATGGAAGTAATGAACTGAAGCATTAAAATGCACAAACTAACGGACCATTTATTGTTACAGAGTTAAATTGCAGCAAAGATAACAGTATCGTAAAATTTAAAAATAAAAATGGATCCGTGGTTTGTAAACTAATATTAGTTAGGTTTCCAATTTTGTGATGATTGACAGTCAATCATCATAAAATTTGTTAAAGTTTGGTTCTAGTTTTGCTCTAGTTTCTGGTACCTTTATATTTAAAGGTGTATTTAGCTTCGTTGGTTTGTCGATTTTCATGATTTTTTCTCCTGCAAAATCATGGCTTGTGTTTCAATCTGTTTTTGTTACTTCTACTGTAAGTAATTATAAAAGTAATGAAACCTTTTGTTAACGTATTGGAACGTATTAAAGTAATTGTTCTCAAAACTTGCAATTAACTAAAAAGTCGTAAGAAATAGAACAAAATTAATCCTTAACATCGCTTGAGCTAATAATAACACTTTTGTACCTACTACAAAAAAGGAAACCTAATTGACAAACAAACCTTATTTTTCAATAAACCTATCTAACTGGTTCATACAAAACTATGACTATAACAGAGCACTGTTTCATTTAGTTTAAACATAAATAATATCTCATTCACGTGTATAATTTTAACGTGTAGTGTTTGTTTCTATAACATTCTAACTCACTTACGATTTTTGAAACATTTTGACTGTAAGTTTTTACATTATTTCGCTTTAAACTTTAGTTTTGTTGTTTCAAGTTTTATTAACCATTAATTTGTCAATTCTTGTGAATATTAATAATACTAGTATTCCGTTCTTTGGTAATCATTTATCAAATAATAAATAGTACCTGGTAGACCGAGCTATCGCTGGGTCTACCAGGGATTCCGAGCTCCGCTCGGACTTTCAGTGTTCGTCTCAGTTTACATATATTATAAATATACCCTGAATGATTACATTTTGTTTTATTTCTAAAAATTAATGACGATTTAAAATTCGTGTTTCACAGAGCTTTGCTGGGTTTTCTAGTACTACTAATTATTTCATTCATTATTACTACTAGTACTTACGAGTACTACTATAGTACTTACTAGTACTACTATTTGCTACTAGTGCTGATATTATTTCATTACATTTTTTATGAACGTCTTTCTGAAGAGAAGACATGTAAAGAATATGAAGAAAGTAATGTTTCATGGAAGTTTGCGTTTCATGAGAATCAATTTGTTTTTCTTTATTAAGAAATTTTCATCATCAGATACTGTTCTTTTCTGTGCGCAAAAACGCATTCCATTTCACACTAAAGGAGTTATTTCGAGAATGACAGAATGAGACTAATATAATCATATATTTCACCGGAAAGTACAATGGGTAATTTATAAACTTAACTCATATTTAGGCACTGCTCCAGACATACCAGCTGAGACCTCGTGATTTATTATACTTTGTTTTCTAATGAGGAGTAGCGATTCAAAAAAACCGCTTTAAAATCAAAAGCTAGCTTTATAATTGGTTCGAAGCAGTTGTCTTACTGTATGGCAAATTCTAGCGTTGTTATTTTCTTTGATGTACTTACTAGGAATACTTC
Organism: Diorygopyx duplodentatus; assembly: GCA_033557515.1. NCBI lineage: Eukaryota > Metazoa > Arthropoda > Insecta > Coleoptera > Scarabaeidae > Diorygopyx > Diorygopyx duplodentatus. The sequence continues at coordinate 7,719 of JAWQRJ010001550.1, read as the reverse complement.
TTTCTAGGAATAGTTCTTTCTGGGAATAGTATTTGTTTCAAATGTGTTTGAGTATGAACTTAAAATTCGGGGGAAGCATAAACATATAGTGCAGGCGCATCTGCATAAAACAAAAGAAAATGCAGTGCCAATTGGCAAAATTACATAAACAATCTTATTGAAGAGAATGTGGAAAATGTGCACATTAATACACATTGACGAAATTATATATGAGAAAGTAGAATGTTTGCCATACAAAATCATATTTAACGCATAATCAGTGTAAAAAGTGTAAAATAGGTTTACAAATTCATATTATTGCAAAATTAATATAATGTACTCCATATATTCAATAAGGTTAATAAAAGATAGTAATTTTCAGCATACATAATCAGTAATAATCAACAATTTTTATTGGTCATCTATATTTTGAAGTAATAATTTGACTCCCATTCAAATTACACTCTTTCAATACACTTTTTTACACCTTGACTTTCATTTGCCACAGTGTCGATTCACTTTTTTATTTTAAAACATATCGTGTTTTGCTTATCAAAATAGCTGGAATTTGAGTTGCCAATATTTTAACCTTGACTTTTATAAACCGGCCAATCGAAACAAGCATTTCTAAATATTATTTCAATTGCATAAACTTGAGAAACAGTAACGAGTATATGTTGAAAAAATCGTTTTAAAAAATGTTTCGAAAATACTATCGAACTGTGCAATTCTATCAGTTACTCATTCAGATTAAAAAAAATGTAAAAGTAGTCTTAGATAATTTTGAAAAATACTATTCCTTTATTAGATTAATGAAATACTCATGAATATGGAAAATATTATTAGATTAAATATAGTTTCAGTGATTTAGTGATGCGATGTTTCTAAGAAAGGATTTCCTTGCATATCTGAGTTGAAGGATTTCGAACTATAGTGTTTGATCAGAAGATAATTTTTTTGCTGTGAAGATACATTTGTGCATTTTGTGTCTTTTATTCTCCAACATTTCGTTTGCTTTTACAACACAGCAGTCGTGTGTTTCTTCTATTCCTATTATTCTGGTTAATTTTAGTACATCGTCAAACTGCTAGAACATAAATCAATCGACTAGTTTCACGGATTGTTTGATTGATGGGCATTAGGGAGGGAAAACGTTCTTTTGTTCGAAAAGGAGTAGTTGGCATTACGTAAGGTTTACTTTGCCGAACCATTTCCATTCATTTCGTTAAAGTTAGAATTGCATTTCGTATTTTTTCCATTGTGATATTCGTGAGTAACTACCTGCGTCATTTCGAATTTGTGTAAGTGTTTTTAACTTTACTTACTCATTTTGTGCGATAGCAGAAATTGTTTGCAACTATACTGCGTACAATCGCCTGAAATAGTTAATTAAATAGTGATAATAATAAAAACAATATAAAGTGCTTCCGTACACGGTTTTCCACTCTTCCTGTTCTGTAATCATCGTGCAATATACTTAAGTGTTCTTGTTGTGGAATAACAGCCAATGTTGTGTGGTATTTGAAAACTTGAATACTGAACAGAAAAAAACGGAAATCTTTTTAAATTTTTTTTTCGGATTATTTCGCCACTATAGAAAGTTATAGTTCAACTACTGTTAAACTACTGTTGTTTATTTCATTTTTCAGTTTATTTTTATTCAATTTCATTAAAAAATTAGAAATATAGGCAGTAAAAAATATAATACATACAGTGTTAAAAAAGGTAAAGGCTATGCACAATTTGGCTAAGGAGGGGAAAGAAATAATTAACTAAATAAAATAATATTAATTCACTGCAGATGGGCTGCGATTAAGGCAAAGCTGGTGGGACATTCTTACATACATTTTCTACAAAATTACATTTTGAAATAAGAAAACTTTAAATGACAAAAAATATTTTTTTAATGGCACCTACCAAATATTTTTATCCTATCGAATGTAGAATTAAAATTCTTGTTAAACGGTATTGGGTTTCTCTATACCTAAAATGTATCCTTTTCCGATTATTTAAGGGTTTTCGAGCTCTTGTTGCGAAAGCGATTCTTTGACAATACATTCATTTGTTGTAAATTGGGTTGCCTACAAAAAGGTATCCAAAATTCCAAAAAAAACAGACTGGATGAGTGAGAAACGACGAAAGTGTAGGATATGTGAAAGAGAAAAAGATACATAGTGTGATTACATTAGCATGATGCAAAGAAATGAGTGCATGAATGCAAAGATGAACGAGTCTGTCAACTAATTTAATGATAATCCGATCAGACATTAATCTTAATTTACTTAGCTAGATCGCTTCGAATCTGCTATCATCATTAGTCAAACCAATAATATTAATCATAACCCGTTGCAACGTGTGAAGTACATCCGTCATTATTCGGCAATTGGCCAAACGCCATTCAAAGCCGAATGATGAGCAATTTGGCAGCTCAACCGATAATAGAACTGCAGTGTTACAGTGCGATTTTGAAAATATTTGTTGGCTCCCAATCTGTTACACTTTGGATAGAATTACTAGTTAAGTGCTTTATGACATGTTGTAAGAAACGTGTATAGCACTCATCTCATTTAGTAGATGTCGTAAATGGGGTACCTCAAATATTTGGAATATTAATTTTTGTTTGTTTAAAAAAATGTTGCCTGCAATTAAAATTGGAAAACTGATTACTGACTTTGTTTTCTTACTACGTTCTTCTTAGCTCTCTGTATTAATGACTTATTTAACGACACTTCAATTCGAATTCTTACCTGCAAAAAGGTTATAGTACAAATAACAAATTCCATTTTGACTTGGATATTAAAAGGTAGAATAATTGTCACATTTATCACCTACAGGACTGGAGCCAAAAGTTTAGAAATATTTGCAGACACAGTTTAGTGGCCAAGTACGACATCAGATGCTTTACTATATTATTGCAGCAAAAAAATATGCTGAACTAATTAAGCAACGGTGGAAGTATTTTCGATCAAAACAAGGGAAGCCTTGTTTTAACGCCATCGAAACTTAAAAACTTTGCGCACAAATTTCACCTACACTACTAAACATAATTCCAAGCAACCTCAGCAAGGGGCGCTGAACTAATTCACCTCCAGCATTATTTATGTCTTGGCATTTGCCGCTCTGTTGTGACAATCCATGTTTCAACAGAATTATGAACGCCGGTGATATATAACGCTTTAATTATATGCCATCTATTTATTGCATTTTTGGACGCGGTACCATGAACGCCGCACCGTGAGTAAAAATAAATCGAAGAATACGAAGGATTTCCCGTTCCGAGGAACGTATCCGTAATAAAGTGTGCGGCATAATCCACGGTGGACATAAAATTGGAAGAATTATTTGAGTGGCATGAAAGGAGCGAGGAGAAATCATGGGGTAGTTCACCCTTTGAACGTGGGAAACGTTGGAAAATTTATCGACGTAGCCTTTCATACATATTTAAGATGGTACGCTTGAGATCTCCCGTCTGAACAACATTTTAGCTGCAACTCCTTTAAAGAGGATGAATAGAAACTTCGGCTAGAGTTTCCAGTAGATTGCAGACGTACAGTTGTATTTATAGAAATCTGATGTAGCTTAACATCATTTGAAATGATTTAAAATAATACACATAAACTAAGTCTTAAGACTTATTTTATTTACTTAGTTTACTTAAAACTAAGACTTACTACTAGTGGTCTTTAGTATTTGACACTTATTTACACTAAAATTTAACGTGAACTACGTCTAAGAAGATAGCAGAGCAGACCTTTCCCTCTTCGAATTATTTTTCTATTATATTAACTATTCTACAAACTTGATCAATAGTTGAATGTTTTTCTCGAAACCCTAACTAATATGTTAGGATTAAGTTTCTTTGTTCTCTAGTTGGTTTTAGTCTTTTTAGTAGTAGCTAATTGGAATGTGGTAATTTGAATATAAAAGATCAACCAATATCGTATTCAGCTCCAAATACAACAGAGTTACAACTGTCGAATACTGCAGTTGATGAACTGCAGTTGATGAATTACATTATAGTATTCGACAGTTCAACTGCATTACAGTATTCGACTTGCGTATAATGCGAGTAGAGATGGTCAGTATTTAAAGGATAGCTATAAATAGCTTCTTTTACGCCGAAAGTACAGTCGAGAAGGAACAGATATAGACAATTAGAATACAGAAAGCACTCGACTATTAAAAAGCATTTAAAATAATTAAATGGAATGGAATACATTTCTATTTTCTTCTCAGACAGAAAATAGAAAATATTAATTTACAATAATTCTAATAAGATAGATTACGAATTTGAAACTGGTTACATTAGAAATATTATAATGAATTGTAATGGATTTTGAATTGAAAATTTAATTAATATTTCTATAATTTGAAATTAGAGAACAATGAGGAAAAACAGATATTATATTGAAGGTGCCAATTGGATTGTGGCCAGTTAAAAATACTCTTAGCTTATAAAAAGGTGCTAAAATAATTAATTTAATACTTAAGTATTAAATTAATTCCTTTTGTTCCTGATTTTATTAAATTTTCGATATAATTATATCGGAATTATTCTATTAAATCGAAATTTTCAACCCGTCATCGACGGATATGCAATAAGGTGATCATTCCCCATTTTCTTAAACAGAAGAAAGAATACGTTGTATTCGAATATTTAATTTACATTTCCACATAACTGAGAAAACTGAAAGGTTCAGTTATGGATCTTTACCCGTCATTTTTAAAATTTAACATTAATTATATAAAAACATCAGCGCCTTTGTCTTGACATGGATGTAAGAGAAACATTTATGACGTTATCGACATGATTTTGGATACAATAATACAGAGTGGCCCTCTACTCAAAAAATCAAACCGAGAAAACCACTTGTTGGGTTGGGTTGGCACCATATGTTGTTGGCTCTTTTCCATTTCAAATTTATTCAAAATCTACCAAACTATGGTAGATTTTTAAGCAAAATCATTGACCAAATTGACATTGTTCAATTTGGTCAATCTATCACATTCACATTCTATTTCATAACACTCAAAAAATTAAAACCCAACTGAGAAAACCACATGTTGGGTTGGCACCATATGTTGTTGGCTTTTTCCATTTCAAATTTATTCAAAATCTACCAAATTATGGTAGATTTTTAAGCAAAATCATTGACCAAATTGACATTGTTCAATTTGGTCAATCTATCATATTCACATTCTATTTCATAAAACTCAAAAAATCAAAACCCAACCGGGAAAAGCACACGTTGGGTTGGGACCACATGTTATTGGCTCTTTTCCATTTCAACTTTATTCAAAATCTACCATAATTTAGTAGATTTCCATTTCAAATTGATTCAAAATCTACCATAACCGGGTAGATTTTGAATCCAAGCCAACATGTGGTTTTCTCAGTTGGCTTTTGATTTTTTGAGTGTTATTAAATAGAATGTACATTGTTCACTTTTGATCAATGATTTTGCTTAAAAATCTATCATAATTTGGTAGATTTTGAATAAATTTGAAGTGGAAAAGAGCCAACAACATGTGGTCCCAACTCAACCCAACATGTGGTTTCTCAGTTGGGTTTTGATTTTTTGAGTAGAGGGCCACTCTGTATTATTGTAACCAAAAACAAGTCGATAACGTCATAACTCATAACTGTTTCTTTGAACTAACTGTTTGAAAATGATTTTGAATATGATTTGAAATTGATCAAAAGTGAACAATGTATATTCTATTTCATAAAATTAAAAAAATTAAAACCCAACTGAGAAAACCACATATTGGGTTCGGTTGAGACCACATATTGTTGGCTCTTTTCCATTTCAAATTTATTCAAAATCTACCATAATTTGGTAGATTTTGAATAAATTTGAAATGGAAAAGAACGACCAACATGTGGTTTTCTCAGTTAGGTTTTGATTTTTTGAGTGTTACGAAATATAATGTACATTGTTCATTTTTGATCAATGATTTTGCTTAAATACATTCCTTCGCGGAATGCAAAAAATATTCATTTCGAAAAAAGAAAATATGTAATCATCTCCGTTGCAATTAAGTTAGTATCTTTTTTATTATTTATTCAGAGGAAGCATATTGTAACATTATCAAAGAAGAAATGTTGAATAATGCTGGGCTCTTTTCCCTAAAGAGCCCAGGATTTGGACTATAATAAATTTAAACCATTTAGAAATCAATTCTTGTAGATATTCAATCAGGTAATCAAATTTTTTTGGGTGATGAGTATTCTTTGGAAGTTTTGCGAAAAAACATTCGCAAAATAAAAGTTGTCCAGAAAATACATCAATATTTAAACTTAAAATCCGCTTAGATTACAATTCAACTGAATCTGTTTAGGGTAGAGGCATTGCAACCGATAGTCTGGGACAGTATCTATAACTTTTAGATCCACTTTTAAATTTTATATGATTTTGTTATCCAAATTTGTGGCCCTTAGCACTTAATTTAGAAATTCAACCGAGCGAGACGTTTTTGTTCCTATTATGTTAAAATTAATAAGTCGAGAAGAGGTTGGGAAAATTGTGAAGGGCAGAGGGATAGGAAATGATCTTATAGAAAATATAAAATGTGTGTTAAGGACAATACCTTAGGATAAGAAACGAAAAATCTAAATTGTTCACAAATGCATCAGGATTATAACAAGGTTGTATCCTAAGCCCCCTGCTATTCAATCTTGTACTAGGTGAAAAAATGTAAGGATAATATCAAAGGGTATTATATAGACCAATGGAAATTGAAGGCAGTAAAAATCACCGAACTATGGTGATTTTCGCCTGCTACGCAGACGATATGGTAATTGTAGGAAACAGTGGGGAACATGTAAAGATATACAATGAAGAATGAAGGAATTTTAACATGAAAATAAACACTGAAAAAACAAAATCAATGATTACACCAACAACAGAAACTAGAGATAGATAGATAAAAAGAAAATATGCCAGGTGGGGAAATTTACATATTTAGCAGATAAGGGCGGGAACAGATAAAGGCGAAAGTGATCAGAAGAATCTACAGAAATGCGGAGAACAAGTTAACTATAGTTAAAGTGACCAGACGTCCCACATTAGGTGGGACAATGTGTCCCGCATTAAAAGCTTTTAGCTTATTACTAGGTTGGTTATTACTAGGGCCCGGATATTTATTTATTTAAAAAGGCAAATATTCAAATATAATATTTAACAAAAAAGGTGAAATATTTATTAAAAACGCAATATATTTACTAAATTTCTTTAATACACAAAAGACTATAAATTATACAATTTACAATTAATTAAGTTTATACTAAAATCATTTGTTTACACTATATATAAATGTTTTTTTAAATGATCGAAAGTAAAACTTGTTTGATTATCTCGATACAAAGCTTTATATCGGGGGAAGCTTCTTTCCACATCACATGAAGTAATTGGAGCATCATATTATTTTATGATATATCCAGTATACATTTCTTAAAAAACTGCACATTTAATTTAGACGCGTTAAAATTTGAGAAATCAGTTCTAATATTTTTCAATGAACATTTATCATTTTTTAATAAAAAATCTGCACGAGATATCAAAAAATTGTTTCGATCATATTATTCTATGATATATCCAATATAAATTTCTAAAAAAATTGCACATCTAAAATGAAAATTGAATTTTTTATCGATTTTTTAATATAGAGACGTTAAAATTTAAGAAATCAGTTCTAATATTTTTCAATGAACATTTATCATTTTTTAATGAAAAATCT